>QFEC01008077.1:0-23394 GCA_003316585.1 Gomphus bonarii
TTATGAATCACCAATGTGGCTGACTTGTGTGTCTGGTACAATAGAGCTCTCAAGAATGTGAAAATTTCCAACACAATGAGAAAATACTAAGGAAGGTGTGTGATTGTTCTCAGAATTTTTTAACAGCCAGTTTGAGCTCCCCAGTTCTTTGACACAGGTAGGGTGGAGTATTGGACTGGCCAAAAATGCATTTTTAAATAAGTATGCCTTCTACTTTTGAGAGCATTGAGGAAATATACAGGAAGGATGATCTTTTAAATTTTGGATGAATATGTCATGAATTGACTGAGAAATGATCATTTGAAAATCAGCTCAAAATGAGAATGGAAGTGTGACTTGGTAAGGATGCAAATGACAATCATGTACATTTTTGTTTCAAAAAAGAAGAAGAAGAAGAAATACAGGAAAAGTAAAGTAAAGTAAATGTATGGCACAAAGATCAAGATCAAGATAGTTATCTACATGGTAGTAGCACAGTATATTCATGCTAATGTGTATTGGACATAAGATAGAGCATGATGTGATAATGGTTTTTTAGATAGGATATTGAGTCTGTGTGTTGTGTATATATGTTTTTGTAAATGTTTTTGTGATGGTTTATACTACAGAAAGTGGTGTGTATCATCTGGGGGTTGATTATTCTACCTTGATTTGGTGAACCATCCCATTAGCACTTGTACCAGAAAATTGGACTGATGTTCTGTATAACTTGTAATTTGGTAGAAGTATAAGTCACTCAACTCTGTGTCTCTGCACACTCTGTACTCCATTCCTGTCATCCTCGCTGTGTCATCACTCTGACACATGGACCTCCATGTCACACACACAGACCTCCATGTCACACACACAGACCTCCACATCACACACACAGACCTCCATGTCACACACACAGACCTCCACATCACACACACAGACCTCTACATCACACACATGGACCTCCATGTCGTCCCTTCTGTCATCTCTTGCATTATTTTCTAGTATGTTCCATAGTACTACATGACCCCCCTCTCTCATTCAGCACTCCTGCATCCTAATATATTTGTTCCTCTGCATTTGGATGACCCTGTTCCACTTAATCCCATGCTCCAGATGCATTTAAACCTCCATGTACTTGTAGCTAGTTCTTTAGTTTGAATCTTGATTTAGTCTCCTCCTAGTTACCTCCAAGAACTCACTCTGCAACCCCACTCCATAGCACCTCCATAAATACAAGGACAAGATGACATAAGAGGGTGCAACACATAAGTTAAAGCCAAGTCCTTTCAACTCCATACTCTGGTTTGACTTCAATAGCTCAACCACTCCAGAAACCTTTGGACAAGACATCATCAACCCCAGACTTAACAACATCACAACCTCCATCATTAATTGTGTTGCACCCCTGAATCTTCTAGTATGTCCCATTGTTCTATAGGATATGCTCCCCCTTGTAGTAACTCCATAGTCCATTATATTATCTCTTTCACATTCAGACTACATTGTTACTTTAAAATACAAGGCCTCCACATGTATATAAACCTCCATACTTTCATAGCTAGTTTGCTAGTTCAGATACTGATATAGTCTCCCTCTCATAACATCCAAACTACTCTATAACCTTTCTCCAAAATTAGGGGCAAGTCCCCTTAACTCTATACCTTTATGATCTTCCTGGTTGACTTCAACAGCTCAGATCCCACAAGAATACCTTCAGACATCATATCAATCACCTCAGACTTAACACTCTTAAATTACCATCACCTCATTCACACAAATTCACATAAAATCAGATTTTATAACAATGTGCACTACAGTCAACATCTACTCAAACCTTGTTTCAGACCCTACAGCATAGAAATATTATAGAGCAGCTGAATACCCCTATTGGAAAACTAATTGAAATAGACTACTCTTTTTAACAGATGGATTCATGTCCACATGGTTCAATATCTATGCTATAGTTCAAGAACAACACATATCCTGTCAGGACACTTTGGTATCAACAAAACCTTTGAATTGGTTAGGTAAGATTTTGACTAGCCAGGTATTTGATCCTACATCAAGGATGACTGCAAATATTAGACAACATCTATTGTTGGGGAATGTCTAGAATAATTCCCTAAGGGTCTATCTCCAAGGTTTTAAAAATGGAATTGACCATATGTATCTAACCATCCTTTTTAAAAATCATCTAAACAGTCATGATTGGATCACTCAAAATAAAGGGTAATTTTTTGGCTGGTTAATTCAAAGTGAATTATTTGCAGTAATTTACTTTAAGCTAATGATTGCTAAAAGGCTAAAGAATGGCCAGGAGGGTGTATATATGCACTATGTTCCTGAGAGTGTCAATCATATAATATACCAGTTTTCACAATAATTCCTTGACAAGATGTTTCTATATCTGTTTGAGTATTTTCTAAAATTTCCTGTATTTTTATCTGACTCTGTTGGAGAGTTTGCATTATTTCCTCTTTACTGCTGTTTGTGTGGCTCTAACAATTTGCCTCCATCTTGAGGCTATGTGTATATACCAATAGCTTGGTAGGAACCAATAGCCCAGTTTCCCAGAGCATTGGATTATGTGATTGAAGTATGGTGCTAACCTTGATTATGTCATAGGCACTAAAGTGCTGGCTCAGGAGTATATGTGGGTGAAACACACTTGCATAGGCTTCTACTCCTCATTGCTTGACAGTCACTGAGGAGGTGAGCCAACTGTAATAATTCATTCTAATTTCTCATTATTTTCTTTGTAGTTTAGTATTTTAGACTACCTAAGATTTCCTGAGTCTACTGTGAAAAAGTTGTAAATTAATCCCTTCATTTGATTCATCCTAATCAGGTAGATCTTTTGAACTGTAGTGATTTGAGCTCTCAGACTGTCAGGGGATGACCTGTTTCAAGCCCTGAGCTGAAATGAACACAGCTCAGCTGGGAATGCACCAAACAACCTGAGGTTTTAGGAAAGACCTTCCAAACCTTTGGCACCCTCAGGCCCACTAAACAGCTTGGCACTTACCCACAAAGTTTCAGAGCTATGAACTGAGATCTAAGGTGGGAAGCTGAGGGCTGGGGAAGGCTGAGAAGAGACCCACTTGACCCGAGGCCAAGCCACTTAGGCTAAGGAAAGATACCTCAGTTTGGGTCAAGACCTCTAAGAGCTAAATACCCGAACCTCAGTTTGGGTCCCAGGAGATTGGCTCCTGAGATGCCTGGTATTTATAGACCCGATGTGCATACCTTCAGGCCCAAGAGAAGGGTAAGGTATGCTGAGGAAGTAGAGCATGGACCATTGGTATATAGATCAAATGGCTCACTAGCAAGGGACCCTAAGCTTTCCTCTTAGGATTTCCCCCTTGCTAGCACTGCGTGACATTCCATAAGTGCAGCAGGGGTTGCCCTTACATAGACATGATGGGAATTAAAGAGATGGATTAAGGAAATTATTTCATGTTCTTTTTGTCTAATAGAATTTAGTGTGTAAGGAGAGAAAAATGATTAAGAAGATTTGAGTAAAATTAGATTTTAGTAGTTGTAAGCACCTGGGGTGCTTAAGGTTCAGTTACCTATAATACACTATTAGTAGTCAATAGAAGCTAAGTTTTGATAATACAAATAAAGTAAAGTATTATTTTATCCAATAGCTAGTAACAGATAGAATAATTCTTTCTTATTATTCATATTTTTGTTATAGAGAAGGTCTGAAGTGTTTGGCAACTAAAAACCTCCACACAAGTACTTTGGCTCAGGTATACCTGGTCAGGAGAGTAATAGAACTCAAAATAATGAAGATAAAATTGTAAAATAAATCTTGAAAAATGGCACTGATCAGGCTTGAACATCATATCAAATTAGATAGCCATATAGGCTCATCATCATTGAGATCAATTGAAGATAGTCAAATATGCACATTAATTGGGTTGTATCTGCCACAAAAACTCATAGGAATATGTAACAGTATACTACAATAGATCTCAAGTATGTGGGCTTGTTATCTTGTCTTAAAACTTGTAAGAATCATTAGTTTTATAAATAAAAAAAACATAATATTGCTCAATAACATGACAACCAATGAGTCACCAAATACCTGGTCAAGTTCAACTGCCTCACTAAATGTATCCATTGGGGGGATGTCACACTCCACTGTCAGTTCTATAATAGACTTCTGGCAAGGATTGAGGATGAAGTAGCTCATGTTGGAAAACCCCACATGCTCTATGAACTCCTAGTTCTGACTCAATTTATTGACACCTGATGCTAGGAAAGACACTCTGAAGTTGCTCAAGAATCTTCCACAAAAACAAAGCCTTAGATTGATCCCACAACAAGGGCAAAACTGATGGCAGATATAGCAACTTTTCTACAGTAGTTAGCAGAGATTTAAGGGAACCTTAATAATTACACTAAAAAAAATAATAATAAGAAAACCATTATAAAATTGTTATTATAAGATGGCTAGCTCACCTCCTCAGTTGTGGTTCACACTGAGGAGGGAGTGCATATGCGGGCAGTGTCTCACCTGCATATACACATAAACCAGCCCTTTGGCACCCTTCAGGCACTCATTATGTCAGCAAGGTAGGTGCATAACTTCGGTTACATAATCCAATGTCTGTGCAGTTAAGTCATCAGATCCTACCAAATTATCAGGTCATGCACATAGCCTCAAAGCGGAGGCAAAAATGAGTGGCCCAGTGTACAGGAAGAAATAAACAGAACTCACAAACACACACACATAAAAATACAGAGAAATTCTGAAAAATATTAGAACATGTGTTGAAATGTTCTGTCCAGTTGTTTGAGCAAAAATGGTATGTATTATGGTTGGAGCTCTCAAAGGTGGTATAGTGCATATATGCACCCTACATGCCCCCTCAAGCTTAATATATGCTGAGTTTCTCAGTGATGGTCTTGACCTTGGGTTCAGGAAGACCTTTTGTGAGGATATATGCCAGCATTTGGTCAGTTGGCAGGTAATCAATTTGGATTTTCTTCAATTTAATGCTATCTCAGATAAAATAGAGTCAAATGTCAAAGTGTTTGGTTCTGGAAAGTTGTTGGTTCCCATAAGCTATTGTAATCACTGATTGATTGTCAGAGTACAATTCTATGGGTAATTTGATAGGCTGGAAGACTTGAGTAATGAACTGCTTCAGCCAAATGGCTTCTTTAGTTGCATAAGTTAATGCAATAAATTCAGCCTTGGTTGATGACAGAGCAACAATTGTCTGCTTCTGACAACTCCAGGATATACTTCCTGTCAGGGGATGACCCATCTCAAGCCCTGAGCTGAAACAAACACAGCTCAGCCAGGAATGCACCAAACAACCTGAGGTTTTCAGCAAGACCTTCCAAACCTTTGGCACCCGCTGGCCTGCTAAACAGCTTGGCACTTACCCACGAAGTTTCCAAGCTATGAGCCAAGATCTAAGGTGGGAAGCTGAGGACTGAGGAAGGCTAAGAAGAGACCCACTTGACCCAAGGCCAAGTCACTTAGGCTAAGGAAAGATACCTCAGTTTGGGTCAAGACCTCTAAGAACTAAATACCTGAACCTTGGTTCAGGTCCTAGGAGATTGGCTCCTAAGATGCTGGTATTTATAGAACCAGTGTGCATGCCTTCAGGCCCAAGAGAAGGGTAAGGTATGCTGAGAAAGTAGAGCACGGACCATTGGTATATAGATCAAATGGCTCACTAGCAAGGGACCCTAAGCTTTCCTCTTAGGATTTCCTTCTTGCTAGGTGAGACCCCCTTCACTGTACATAGGATAATCTCTAACTTAAGATTTCCCCCTTGCTGGCACTGCATGATGTTCTGTAAGTGTAACAGGGGTTGCCCTTACATTAGGAAAGCTTCACCTAATAGGACTGGGAGTCACGTCACAAGTAACAGCTATAGGTAGCTTCAGTCTCAGTGAAAGTGACTCCGACAGCACTTCACTTGCATATGTAACACTGGACTCCCCCTCCTCTATAACTGCAATGGACTCAGCTACGTACGTACTACTGAGCTCAAGCTCTGAGATAGATGCTGAAGAATGCCTCTGGCACTTGAAGCAAGAGTTGATGGCAAACTGAGTAACAAATGCAGTGATCACTGAAGCCTTGAGAGAAATTATGACTAAATTAAATGAGGAACCCATGTGCACCAGGAGAGACTTTATCAATCCCAAAGATGACCCATCACCAAGCACAGGTGCCAAAAATTCCCTGAAACCCACTCCCTCAGCCAGTTCCTGAGTAAGACCAGCTTCTCCCACAGACTTTGATGGAAACTGAGACAGAGGCCATGCCTTCTTCAACTCCTGTAAAATCTACTTTGCAATCTGTGGAGACCACTTCCCAGATAACCAAGCTTGTATCCACTGGGCCCTCTTGTTTTTCAAGTCTGACCGAGTGGCTCAGTTTGCAAACAAGGTTCTTAGAAGAGAGAAAACTGGATGACCTTTGTACTTGGACTGGAAGGCTTTTGAAACCAACTTAGTGGAACACTTCTGCCCAAAAAATGAACAGCTCTCACCCCTCATGCAACTAGAAGGAACCAGCTGGTACCAGGGCAGGGACTCAGTAGAGGAGTACATTGACCAATTCATGGAACTTATAGACCTAGCTGAATACCTTGATAACAAAATAATGGTGATTAAGTTTCAGAAAGGTCTAGAACCAAGGATACAGATCAAAGTGGCTCTGTTAGGAGAAGGGACACCAGACTTTGATAACCCAGAAGAATGGTATGAAGCAGCTCAGAAAGTAGCCCAGAACTGAGAGGAAAATGAGGCCTTCATGGAAACTAACAAGACTAGCTCTCGACTGACCCCTTGGCTCCCCATTAACCTTCCAAGAACCCCCCTTGGAATCCCAAAACCTGTCAGGACTATCTCCTGAAACTTTGGCCCCCCTCGGCTCACACCAGTGCTTAAACCCTCAGCACCAAAAGAAGGCCCCACTCCAATGGAGGCAGACTGGACCTGAGCAAGGAACAACCCATCTGGGGTCTGCTACTGATGTAAGGAGATGGGACATCTCACCTGAGAATGCCCCTTGTCCTTTGACATTAGGACCATGAGTGTAGAGGAGAAACTAGAGCTGTTACCAGAGTTACTACAGTTAGCTGACTTCTCGGGAACTCCCTCACCCAAGGCTGAGCCTGAGACTGAGACTGAAGCTGAAGTTAAAGAGATGCAAGGAGGAGAAGAGGATTTTGGAACCTGCAGTGGGTGAAATGTGTACCCTCACTGCCTGTACATAATCAGTTTACTGTTCTGGAGTTTGAGAATGAAACAACCTCTATTCCAACCTCCCAGTCTGAGCAACCTGAAATAGTCACACAAAAAACCAAACCGCCCCCAAAACTGCCTCAGGTATGGCTTCAGCAATGGGAGAGACAACTCTTGAAGAAATACGTGATAGCAGCTGCCCCAAGCCCAAAGTCCCTGGTGATCAAAGTAGAGATTCAGATGACAGACACTGCAGAAGTCAAATCTGGACCAGCTCTCATAGACTGTGGAGCCACCAGCCAATTCATGAACCGAGCCTATGTGGAACATCACTGCCTCACCACTCAGAAGCTCCAGAGACCAATCCCAGTCTATAATGTAGATGGATCTCTTAATGAAGCTGGATCTATTCAGGAGATTGTAGATGTGATCCTGAGAGTAGATGGGCACATGGAACAGACCACCTTTTCAGTCACCAACTTGGGTAAGCAAGACATTATCCTCGGATTCACCTGGCTTGAGGAGCACAACCCAGAGATTGACTAGCAGACCCAAAAGATCAAAATGAGCCGCTGTCCCACCAAGTGTCACATGTGCCAAACTGAAATTTGGGAGGAGCAGAAAGAAGCCCAGAGGACCAAATGTCACATCTGAACATGCTGAGCTGGACCATTTCCAAATTTACCTGAGGAGGATGAGGAGAGAGGTGATACTGAACCCAAGGGCCCCTGGGATGAGTTAGAAGAAGGGGACAGACTGATGTGTGTAATGTTGCCACCTGAGCCAGCACACATCCAAGCCACACAAACAGCCTCACAGAGACTAGCTGAAGCTCACTGCTGAAATTCCTGAGCTGAGATTGAGATCCCTGACTGCCTACAAGAGTTTGAGAGCATGTTCACCAAGGATTCATTTGATGAGCCCTCTGAGTGAAGGGTTTGGAATCGTGCAATTGAGTTGGAACCAGGCTCAAGCCCCACTAACTGCAAGGTATATCCCATGTCCCCACTTGAACAGGCTGAACTCAATGTTTTCATACAAGAGAATCTCAACACAGGGTGCATTCAGCCATCTAAATCCCCAATGGCTTCCCCTGTTTTCTTCATCAAGAAGAAGGATGGGTTGCTTTGGCTTGTACAGGACTACCAAAGATTGAATGCCATGACCATCAAAAACCAGTACCCACTCCCCCTCATCCCAGAGCTGATAAACCAACTCAAAGGAGCTAAGTACTTCACAAAGCTAGATGTTCAGTGGGGCTACAGTAATGTTTGGATCAAGGAGGGCAATGAGTGGAAGGCTGCCTTCCAGACAAACCAAGGACTATTTGAACCACTGGTAATGTTCTTCAGACTCACCAACAGCCCAGCTACATTCCAAACAATGATGAATGACATTTTTCAAGATCTCATCATGGAGTGGGCAGTCTGTGTGTACATTAATGACATCCTCATCTACTCAAAAACACTAGCTGAGCACCAAAGAATCACGCACCAAGTACTAGAATGCCTCTGGGAACACAAACACTATCTTTGAAAGGAAAAGTGTGAGTTTGAGCAAACACAAATCAAATACCTTGGCCTCATCATCTCAGAAGGGAAGGTAGAGATGGACCCAGTTAAGGTTTTGGGAGTGACCAAGTGGCCAGCACCTGAGAGCCAGAAGGAAGTGCAGTCATTCCTGGGCTTCACTAACTTCTACAGGTGATTCATCAAGGATTTCTCACTTCATGCTTGGCACTCTTTGACCTCACCAAGAAGGGAGATTCATGGAGATGGGGAGAACCCAAGGGGATGGCCTTCCAAAACTAAAGGATTTGATCACTTCAGCTCCAGTACTAGCATTCCTGGATGACTCCTGGATGTACCGAGTGGAAGCTGATGCCTTGGATTTTGCCACTGGAGCTACCATCTCACAACAGTCAGCCAAGGATGGAACATGGCACCCAGTTGCCTTCTTCACCAAAAGCCTGAGCCCAGTAGAATGGAACTACGAGATCCATGACAGGGAAATGCTAGCCATCATCCAAGCACTGGAGGAGTGGTGGCACTTCCTAGAAGGGGCTCAACACAAGTTCAAGATCTGGACAGACCACAAGAACTTGGAGTACTTCTGCACCTCAAAGAAGTTAAACCAAAGACAAGCTCAATGGTCCCTCTACTTATCTAATTTCAACTTCACACTTCACCACCAACCTGGTTGAAGTATGGGTAAGGCTGATGCACTCTCCTGCAGGTCAGACCATGGCTCAGGTACAGAAGACAATGAGAATATGACCCTCCTCCAGCCCGAGTTGTTTGCCATCTAGGCCCTTGAGGGAGTCATGGCCATTGGAGGGGAATGAGACCTCCTTCAGGATATTCAGGACCAGCTCTGAGTTTCCAGATCCAAAGACTCAGTTGCTAAAGCAATCACTGAACTTTGGAAGGGACACACCAAATCAGTGCACTTGGCTGAATGGACCAAATGAGATGGACTCCTGCACTTCCAGGGAAAAACATATGTTTCAAATGACCCAGAACTCTGGAGGTGCATAGTGTCTCAACACCATGATACTCAGGTAGCAGGTCATGTGGGGAGGTGGAAGACACTAGAATTGGTGTCCCAAAACTACATGTGGCCACAGATGTCTCAATATGTAGGACAATACGTGAAGACCTGTGACCTGTGTACCAGGACAAAAGCCCAAAGATGACCCCCAATGGGAGAGCAGGAACCACTCCCAATCACTGAGCACCAATGGGACACCATTAGTGTAGACTTCATAGTGGAACTGTCTGAAGCTCATGGCCATGATGCAGTAATGAATGTGGTAGATTCAGTCAGCAAGAGGCCACATTTCCTCCCCACAAACACAATCATCACAGCCCTAGGGGCAGCTCAGCTCTATCTCACACATGTGGAAGTTACATGGATTACCCAAACAGGTTGTCTCAGACCAAGGTCCCCAATTCATCTTAGAGTTCACCTGAGAGCTCTACCAGCTGCTTGGGATCAAGCTCTTGGCTACTACTGGCTACCACCCACAAGGAGATGGCCAGACTGAACATGTCAACCAAGAGCTAGAGCAGTATCTCTGATTGTTTGTCAATGAGTGACGAGATGACTGGGATGACCTCTTCCCAATGGCCAAGTTCCAGTACAACAACCATGTGCATTCAGCCACCCACAACAATTCCCATCTGAAACACAACATCCACAAGTTCAGAGACATAAAACCAAAGTTGAGCAGAGACAACTGGACATCCTGGAAAAGAGAACTCCTTGCAACGGCGAGAGAGAGAGGCATATATGGCACCATTATAGGAACAGACACATTACAGGGCACATCCACGCACAGCATGGATGAATGGCATGACAGGAACAATTCAGCATACAACCAGATACTGTTATGCATATCTCCCAAACTACAGACAGCCATAGGCGACACAGACATAGCCTCAGAAGCCTGGAAGATATTATTAGGAAAATATGAATCACATGATCCCAGCAAAATTAGCATCATCAGGACCAGATACGACAGTTATCACATGATAGAAGTGTTGTAAATAAGGACTCATTAGATACAGAAACACCAAAAATAGATAGAACATACAAAAGTAAAATAGTTAAAGAACACAGGCTCACAGACCACATATATGCATCTCAGAACAAATTAGAATAGGATTCCAACATATGTACAAAAAGGCAAACGATTTAGATTACTTTCCATAGCTACAGGCGATTTTAGATAGTACGCGGATACGGGATTTTGCCCCCGGGGTAAGAGGCGCCTGGGCGGCTAGGGAGTGGAAAACATGGAAAAAGAATACTGAGGCAACCTCAAGACATGAGGAAAATAGAACCGACGGAAATAGATGGAAGGGAAATCTAAAACAAGATGGATGGAGTCCGGATGGCTCAGGGGCAAAAGGAAGAGAAAAATCATGCATACATTCACCTACTGGCACAACATCTATCGTCAAGGAGCTCACACACAATCGGGACTCAGGAGAAAGAAGAGAAAGAAGAAAATATAAATAGAAAGAGAGGACGTTTTATTTTCAAGGGCCACAAAACAGAAATAGAATACATAGATGCAACACGGCGACATGTACAACACAGAGGATCATCGCGCCTATCCCAAAGAGGTTTTTTCATCTCCTTCACTCACACACATGTCGAAAGCGCAATATTGTATAAAGTAGTACCAGTTTTCTAACATAAAATTAGTTCTTCTTGCTTTAACTGCCTGATCACTCCTTGCTATTACCGGCGCTTTGCACGAACCAATATCGCAATTCCCGACTTAGGCTCGTCGTTCGAGACCTGAAGAAATTCAGAGAAGTGCTACCACCATTCTAGAACGTTTCTCACATATTTTCAGACATACAGAGATTCTACACGACTCTATATTGATTTTACAGACTATACTGAACTATAGAGCCAGATTCCTGGGACGAGCGTTAAAGTGCCGCTTTGCATTGAAGAGGAGTTATTTGACAACTACAGATTATAGAACTAGCATACACCTACAGAGAGACATCCCACTTGAGAGATATACCTCATATCTTCCTATAGAAACCACCACACCAATCCACAGCTCTTAATTACAAGAAGGACAGTCCGTCACAACTTATCTGACGACTATGAAAGAATACAGGAATCAACTCAGAAAGATGGGAGAGATCATCGCAGACTCTACCCATGCAGCCACCATTCTCAGAAACCTACCGGAATCATGGAGACCCATATCACAAACGATCAGAATGATCTCACACATACCAGAAGACATAGAAACACGATTAGAAGCACACGAGGCAGATCTATCCGCTTTACAGATGGCAGACAAAGTAGGAGCCGTCTTCACAGCACAGTACAGGGCACCTCCAAAAAACCCATCACCCAGAATACCCATGTACAACCAGATACCAAACCACAAACAACAATCAAACAGACCCACATACAACAGGAACCAACAGTGGCCCACATTTAATTGTAACAACTGCAGGAGACCAGGCCACTCAGCATCAAAATGCTATTCACCCGGAGGAGGACTCGCCGGACAAGCACCCTGGAGGCAAGAAAACAGACAAAATTATCAGAACAACCCCAATCCACGAATCCAAAATCTCACAGCAGTGCAATCTATTACACAGTACTCCAGATCCATGACAGAGATACCCACCAAAACATCAAACAGGACTCATGGCGAACATATCATGGTCGCCACCATCACCGAACTAAAAAAAGAAATCATACCATCAGTATTCTCATCCATGACCACAGACACTTTTTCCTCGATGGAAGACAAAGCCCACTTCTGGCTAGCAGACTCAGCAGCATCCAGTCACATCTCAGGAAACCTAGCCCTATTCCAATCACTACACAAGAGTTCCCCCATCACCATACAGACAGCCAGTGGAGAGAATTTCACAGCCAACCAACGAGGAACCATTCGCATCAAAATCGTCTCCACACCAGACTTTAACCTGCCAGATGTACCCATCACACTCACCGACGTCATATATGTCCTGAAACTCAAAACAAACTTACTATCAGTTGGAAAAATGGTAGAGGCAAACATTGACATAGTGTTCACCAAAGGAATATCATTCCTCACACACGGTGGAATGAAAATCACATATGGAATAAAAGAGAACAACCTCTTTGTTTTCATGGCATTTAGGATACCCGACCAGGCCCCAGAAATTATCCAGTTGTCCAAAGAAACCCCCCAGATCGTTTTATGGCACCACAGACTCACACACACAAATTACAGCACCCTAGAAGTTATGAAAAGAATGCATACAGTAAACGGTTACTACCCGAACACTCACACGGGCATCATACCCCAGTGTATCAACTGCCCATTCGGAAAACAAATCAGATCACCCTTCCCACAATCAGAAAGGACTCCAGAACACATCGGAGACCTCATAGTCTCAGATGTATGTGGCCCATTTGAGCAATCCATCAACGGATTCAAGTATTTCATCACCTGGATAGATTGTAAGTCCAGAATGTGTAACATTGATTTCCTCAGGAACAAGGAATGCAAAATGATCACTGAGTCATTCAAAAAATACGCAGCATGGTTACTACGACAAAAACAGGTCCAGATAAAGAAGATTCGATCAGACAACGGAGGAGAATACATAGGAAAAGAATTCATGGATATATGCGCTAAGTCTGGCATCATTCATGAGACTACCCCCCCTTACACCCCTGAGTATAACAGAATCACTGAAAGATATAACAGGACACTACAAGAGGGAGCACTGACCATCCAACACGAGGCAGAACTATCGAACAAGTTCTGGGTTTCCACCATACACACGGTGAATTTCATCAGAAATCGAGTCTTACACAGCCGTCTAGGAAAATCCCCCTACGAATCATTCTGGGGAACAAAACCGACCATCAACTGGCTCAGATCATATGGATGCAAGTGTTGGGCCCTCATACCCAAAACAATAAGAAGAAAAGGAGAGTACAAATCAATAGAAGGCATATTCGTCGGATACTACGATAACTCGAAGGCATACGAAATATGGATGCCACGCACCAGAACAATTCTCAAGGCCCGAGATGTCATATTTGATGAGTCGAATCACATTGAGAGAATAACTATACATGCCACAGATGACGACAATTTACCAGAATTATGCTTGAAAGAAGCCAGAGTAACCATATCACCAGCAGCCTCACCCGCTTCATCACCAGATTGGAATGAAGAATCAGACCCTATATATGAATCAGAGATCACAAACACATGTCAGACCATAGGACAACATCATCAAGAATACCCGAACGAGAGATGAACCGAAGACAGAGATGAGGAAGAAGTGGAGAACTCAACTGACACAGAAATAGAACTGGCACCCAAGGACTTCGAGAGAGGACCATGGCTTAACCTAACGAACACCTCATACAGCAGAGGAATGAGAAGAAAAGCTTTAATGGCTGAAATTCATAACATAGCTGATGGTATTTCAGGGACAGAGACAATGGAATCAGCATTCATGGTCCTAGCTGAAGATGAACCAGCCAGTTACAGAGCCACCATGGACTCCACTGAATCAGAAAAATGGAAGGTCACCTGTAAAAATGAATATGACATACTCACAGGATACAACACCTGGACACTGGTAGAAAAACCCCCAAACATAAACATCGTCGGATGCAGGTGGACATTCAGAGTAAAACGCGATAACTTAGGATGAATAGACAAGTTTAAATCAAGACTCATGGCACAAGGATTCTCACAGGTGTCAGGGCTTGATTTTCATGAAACTTACTCACCCACTATCAGGTTTACATCGATAAGACTCATTCTAGCACTAGCTTCAAAATACAATCTAGAACTGAAGCACGTAGACGTCGAGGGAGCATATCTCAATGGGATACTAGAAGATGACATCTACATGTGTCAGCCCGAAGGATTCATCGAAGAGGGGAAGGAAGACATGGTATGCAAGCTGAACAAAGGCATATACGGACTCAAACAATTGGGAAGAGTATGGCACAACACCCTAAGCAAGGAAATGAGGAAAATAGACCTACAACCAGGACGAGCAGACACGAACGTATATTTCAGGTTCAGAGACAATGGAGGAATAGAGATAGCCAGATGGTATGTGGACGACGGACTCCTCGCATCAAATTCACTATCACTAATGTCAAAAATGGTGAACGACATACGCGGGAGCTTTGAAATCTCAGACCTAGGCGAGCCAACCTGATTACTCGGAATGAAAATCTCCAGGGACAGAGAAGCAGGGACCATACACCTTTCCCAACCAACATTCATAGACACCATCGCAAAATGCTTCAATATATCACATGGAAAACTAGTCACCTCCCCCATGGACTCAATCATCAAGCTTCACACCAAAGAACAGACAAACGAAAACAAGATGGACATGTTGTACGCATCACTCATAGGAAGCATAAACTACTGCGCCATATCTACACGACCCGACATCACATACGCCACGAACAAGTGTGCCCAATTCACTTCCAACCCCAACATATCACATTGGGAAGCAGCCCGACGCATCATACAGTACCTCCTATACACAAAAAACCACGGGATACTCTACACAATAGAAGATGAGGGGAAGAATGGGACCAAACAGAACCTGACCAGATTCACCAACTCTGATTACGCCGGAGACATCAACGACAGAAAATCCACCACCGGGTGGATATTTACTTACAACAGATCACCCATATCCTGGGCATCGAGAAAACAAAAATTAGTCACCAGATCATCCATGGAAGCAGAGTTCATCGCAGCCTCAATGGCATCAGCAGAAGCAATTTGGCTCGCACAGCTCAGGAAGGACTTCAAGAAGACATTCACTTCCATCCCTTTATTCTCAGACAACCAGTCATCGATCGCATTCATAAAGGACAACCTCAACAGTTCACGAATGAAACATATCGATACCCATTATCATTACATCAGGGACCAAGTGGCAACCGGCAACATAGGGATACAATACATCCCTACTCTCGAGAATCCAGCAGACATCCTCACAAAGGCTCTACCACCACGCAAACACATTCAATTCCTCAACAAGTTAGGAATCAAACATGTTTGAAGGGGCGTGTTATATAATATCCTCTATCACATCTTACATACATCGCACAAGACAAAAATAGATAAAACAAATAGTTAAAGAGAACAAAGACTCCTTCCACACATATATGCATTCAGAACCCAAGCAGACATTCATAACTACCATCCCCAAAAAGAATCACTTAGATAGCTCCATTCCTGACACTTACAGAACATTTTAGATACCACGTGGACATGACACTTTGATCCTGGGGCAGGGAAGCACCCGGGCGGCTAAGGGACGGAAGGGATAGAAAAGACTTACAGATTTGACCCCAAAAGGATCAGATGGCGGTCATGACGGAAATAAAAGAGAGAAGGCATGAAAACAATATGGAAAGGACCAGAGGACTTAGGAGTTGAAACAGGAGAGATAGGGGCGCATATATGCAGACACAGGTGCCGGCACTCACATTGGAATTGATGGAAGCACTCAGGGATCAGCAGGACGATCGGAAACACAAAGATATATACCAAAGAGAAGACTCAAGTGTTTTCAGAGACTACCAATCAGAAACAGACAGCAAAATAGGCGACGCAGTGATACGTATAGCACGGGGACTCAACGCATCTATTCCAATGCAGTTTTATTTCTTTCTTTACTCACAAATGATTAGTATCACAACTCTGTATAAGAACTAGCATAGTAGATAGTAAAAAGTTAGTTCTTCTTGCCCTCAAAAGCAATAATTGCTCCTTGTCATCACCAGTGCTTCGCTTACATCAATATTGCATTTCCCACCGAAGGCTCATTGTTCGAGACCTGAAAATATTCAGAGAAGTTACCAGTTACCTTAAGAAGTGTCTCACAGTTTTTCGAGCACACAGGATCAATAGCAGATTTGCTATTGAATTTACGATCCATACAGTTACCAGAGCTGATCTCCCAGTACAGGTGCTAAAGAGCCGTACAGACTACCCCAGGACTCCTGGACAGATACTCGTCCACGGCATAGCATACAATACCATACTAGACTTACATCAGACTATAGATATATGTAGAAACCATCCCCACCCCAAAAACCACTCTTAATTACAAAACTCATCCCTGCACCCAAGGACCCAATTCTGGGCCAAAGAGCTGAGTTACCCCACCACCCAAGTTGATAGATGGGGAAGAACAATATGTGGTAGAGAAGGTGCTGGATAGCCACCTGATATGGGGCAGACTCCATTTCCTAGTGAAGTGGGAGGGATACAGCTATGAGGAAAACACATGGGTGCCAGAGGAGGATGTAGAAAGGTAGGACCAGAACTTCCCCTTTTGGAAAGTATATTTTCTAATCTAGAATAGTAAAGTTCCTCAAATATGTGCTTGTACCACTTAGCACTTGTTCAGTCAACTCAGTGTGCGTGCCATTCTGAGTAATTGACTTTCTTGGTATGAACGACAAAGGTAGAGTTTTATTTATAAGCAAGCTTTGGTAGTTTTTTATGGTGACTCAGAATCCTAGTATTTTTTGTGTAAAATATATTCTATCTATAATTTTTTGATCAACTTTTGTTCTGCAAGAACTAGCTATTTAAGTATCTATTCCAGCACATATCCATGGTCTGTGCAGAATCATGCAGTGATGCGTCGCATGACTGTGTGACTGTGACTGTGATGGGTGATGGACGACTGTGATGACATGTGACTGTAACAAGTGTGATGCGCATGGATGGATGCATGTGGGCAAGTAATGGGTGTGACAGGCGGCAAACGGCGCATATGGATGATTGATGAGATATAGTGACAGTGTATGCAGAAATGTGTGGAACTGGATAATAGATGGGGATAGCTATTTTACAACATGGCAGCACCAGCCAAAGTGCAAGAATTCTATCAGTCCCATCTGGGAGCATCCCAATGGATTCAGTCACTAGCCTTAAACTCACTCATGTTGCCTGCTTTGAGGATGCAGCACTCTAGAAGGGGGGGTGATGTCAGGGGACAACCCATCTCAAGCCCTGAGCCAAAAAAAACACAGCTCAGCCAGGAATGCACCAAACAACCTGAGGTTTTCAGCAAGACCTTCCAAACCTTTGGCACCCTCTGGCCCACTAAACATGTTGGCACTTACCCATGAAGTTTCTGAGCTATAAGCCAAGATCTAAGGTGGGAAGCTGAGGACCAAGGAAGGCTGAGAAGAGACCCACTCAACCCAAGGCCAAGTCTCTTAGGCTAAGGAAAGATATCTCAGTTTGGGTCAAGACCTCTAAGAACTAAATACCTGAACCTTGGTTCAGGTCCTGGGAGATTGGCTCCCAAGACACCTGGTATTTATAGAACCAGTGTGCATACCTTCAGGCCCAAGAGAAGGGTAAGGTATGCTGAGAAAGTAGAGCATGGACCATTGGTATATAGATCAAATGGCGCAGTAGCAAGGGACCCTAAGCTTTCCTCTTAGGATTTCCCCCTTTCTAGGTGAGACCCCCTTCACTGTACATAAGATAATCTCTAACTTAGGATTTCCCCCTTGCTAGCACTGTGTGATGTTCCATAAGTGTAATGGGGGTTGCCCTTACACTTCCTGAGTTGATTTGGAATATATAGGCTGATATTGAATGCCTATGACCCTGTGAAGCCCAGTCAGCATCGGTATAGCTGACTAGCCCTTCTCTATTCCTTCTTAGGAGTAATCTCTTGTTTTTCGTGCCCTTCAAGCATTTGAGCAATTGTTTCACTACATCCCAGTGAATTTGTCCCAGGTTTTCAAGGAATTGAGATAGTAATGATACTGCAAATGCAATATCAGGTTGTGTGGCTACAACTGCTCACATCAGTGATCCAATTGCCTGCCGGTATGGAACTCTCTCCATGACTCTCTTTTCTCCATCAGTAGTAGGGCATTGCTCTTTAGTCAATTTGAAATTTGGATCTAAAGGAGTCATGTGTGTTTTGGCATCTGTGAGGTTATAATTGACTAATATTTTGTCAATATATGCTTCTTGTGAGAAGCTAATCATCCCAGCTGTTCTGTTGCATTCAATCTTGAGATTGAGCAATCAATGTATTTCTCCAAGGTCTTTCATCTTGAAGATATGTTCCAGGTCTCTCATGATGCTGTAGATAGTATATTCATCTACTGCTGTGATGGTAAGGTCATCCACAGCTGCTCCAATGATTGCATAGCCCTTTGGTCCATGTCTATAAAATACTGCTGCATCAGATGATGATTTTTTAAAATCCATACTGAATAATCCACTAGATAGACACGTACCACTCCCTGATTGTTTGAGGCCATATATACATGTCTTCAGCAGGAGGGCATGTTCTTTTTCTTTCTTGAAATATCCTGGTGGCTTGTGTATATATTTTGGATCCTGTAATTTAGCATTTAAATATGCTTCATCCACATCCATCTGGTGTATTGGCCAGTTGTTCTGGGCAGCAATAGCGCATATAATCCATAATGATGTCAACCTAACAACTGTTGAGCCACAATACTATTTTTGATGATTTTTATGAAACTCACAAATTTTACAAGACAATTATGAACCAATCTGTTTAAGATTATTGAATATAAACTTTTCATAGTATTATCAGGTGGATCTTGTTGAGGTTATTTGGCAGAGATTTGATGGTCCAGAGGGATCCTGAGTTAATACTTAGTACTGTTATATTCTGTGTAGGTATAAATGCTTTATTGTTCTGGCAATAAAGTCTTCTGGAGGCTTTCTGGTCAATCCAGCACTTTAGCACCAGTACTGAGAGCTTTGTACTGATTTCTGAGGACACTGTAAATCCACTAACAATTGGATTTGCAGTCAGTAGTGCTCCAAAACTTGTGAGCAACTAGTCTGATATAACTGTGACCTATCTGGAGTGATCCAGAACTCAAACGATGAGTATGAAGCAGTAGAGTAACAAAATAGTAGTTAAACTGATTGAGTGCCAGTTCAGACAAGGAGAGAATAATTGATAGACAATTATCCAGTGAAGTACTAACTACAAACAGTTGTGGTACTTATAGATATTGTGTCCCCTGAGCTACTAGTAGAGAGAAAATGGAAATATAACAGTATCTGGTGAGAAGCAATGGGTTTCCATGCTGTATGAACTTAGGCAGCTACATATGCTATACCTGGGCTATTGCAAATAGAAAAAGATGGTTTTAACCTGTCCTGGTCCTTCCTTTTATGACCCTCTTATGTCTTGTATGCTACCCAATACCAGTAGCATGCTGTATGACTAGTAGATTGATTGGCATTCCTTGGTGGTGACATATGTGCGCCTGTTTTGGCTTTCCCTTTGTCCCAAACTCCTCTGGACCTCTTCCGTTCCATTCTAATGGTATTTCCAATGTATTCCCACTGTGTCCACTGTTCCTAGTGTCTCTTTGTCATCTCCTATCTCCATCCCATGCCTCACGCTGCTTTAGCCGCTGAGATGCCAAAGTGCTGTGAACTGAGCCTCATGCCAGTAATACAAGTAAAAAATTCGTAGAATGATGGGAAATGTAGCTATTGATGAGATTCTTTTTCTGGTGGCTTTGTATATTAGTTATCTTTAATGTACCACACATATAGCTACTGTTTTTGTACTAATTCCTGGTTATATCTATTTTTTGGCTGTTTTATTTATGTATCCATGGGTAATGGCATCCTTTATTCCTTTATCTATAACAGATCTGACCTATTTGGCATGCATGTGTACACATATATGCATGTATTTGCATATTTTCCAATGATTATGAGCCTATATGGCTACTGACTACAATCTGATGCTCAAGATAGTTCAAAATGATTTTTGTGGCATTTTTCTGTATTTTTCCAATGCCATATATGACATCAATTGTTATTTTGTTGCAGTGTACACTTGAAGTGAAGCACTCATGTGGAGGCATTATGGGTGCCAAATCATTGAAGTACTTCTCCATCCATTACTCTTGATCCTATCAACTTTCATTCTTCAAGACCGATTCAAAACATCTCAATACACTTGCTGTATTAATTCCAACCAAATACAATCACCAGAAAATCCGATGTTCAACATTCTCCCAATTAGGACAAATATAGATGCACAAACATTCATGTATTTTTGTAGGACTGGCACGAGCCTGGCCAGCCACCAGCCTTATGAAAAACATTTAGTTTTTGAACATTAGGTTTCTAGTATGTACACTATTATGTTTTATTGTTCTTTTCTTCCCCAATCCCTGTATAAATATTTTTCATGTATGATGTCATGTACACATCATCCCCTCATGTATCCATATCTCATTATTGTTCTTTGTCCCCTATTTGTACAGTATTTAATGTAAAATAATGTAAAAAGAACAAAAAAGCTGTCATTGATCTTTGACTGTTATTCTGTGAACTAAAAATCAACTTTATTGCAAATTCTCCCTACACTCTTAGGCTCTTAATCTTATCAATGACTGGTGCATATGTTTCATCATAATTGACTCCAAAGGTTTGGGAAAAACCCTGGGCTACTGGTTGAGATTTAGCACATACTACTGCACCTTTCTGATCCTTTTTGAGCACATGTTCCCATGTACTACCAACTATATTCACTCCAGAAGGTGGAATGACTAATTCCCATGTTTCTTTTTTGATTTGGGCTTTAATTTCATCATCCATAGATTTTCTCGATGTAGGATTACTCAGGGCATTTCTAGTTGTCATTGGAAGTGTCATGTTATGGCTGAAGTAGGTTTCTTCACCTTGTTCTTCATTTGAAGGTACAGTGCTTATTGCAAAATAATCCTTGTAGTTGAATTCCTTGTTATCTTAATCCATATCTTTGTCAGAATCATTAGTAGTAATACTCTCTTGAGTCTCAACCACAAGTGTAGTAAAGTCTTCTTCTACGCTTTGTATAATAGCATGTGTTGACCCTAAACCAGCTCTCTCTTGTTGGAGGCATATTTGCTCACTTCTTCTGAGTGGCTGTAGTTGGGTAGGACTATCAACACTTGTCTGACTTGGTTGTAGTTCCTCAAGGTCTCTCAAGGGTGTCTGTTCAACTATCTCTTCAATCCAGCTCTCTTCAAGTGCCTGGTCATGTGATGTCTGAGGTGCCGGTATAGCTCAATATGAAGGAGTTCTGGCTGATCTTGATGTGGAGATCATTTGATCTTCAGAAGGTAATATAGGAGGAATTATTTCTTTATCTCCTAGGTCAAATATGATGTTTCTTTTGACTGTAACCCTCTGAATGTCTGGACAATATATGCAGTGGCCATCACTTTGTGAGGAGTGACCAACCCATCTCACTTTCTTAGCTCTAGGTAATAATTCATCATCTTGTCTGATTTTGACATATATGTCCTTCCCCCATTCTTAAGTATTGCATAAGTTCTGTTTTATGTGGTGAACCATCTCATAAGGTGTCTTGTCTGGAAGAGCTCATGTATGTGTGCGATTTTTGATGTAGTTAGCATGCTGAAAAGAATGCTGAATAGCATATCCCCATAGACTCTTGGGTAAATTGGACTCTAGAAGCATGGCACAGGTCTTCTCAACCAATGTTCAGTTCAGGCACTCAGCTACTCCATTCTGTTCAGGAGTGTTGTGCACTGTATACCTATGTCTGGTGCCTTGCTGATCCAAATATCTATTGAATTCAGCACTAGTATACTTGCCCCCTTGATCCAAGAGTAGAGTTTTGATGTGCATGCCATGTTGTTGAAGCATCATTGCCTCATAGAGCTTGTACTTTGAGAATACTTGATCCTTTGTACTCATTAAGTATAGGACTGAGTCTCATGAGTGATCATCAGTAAATGAGACATAATATGACTTTTTATCAACTGTCATATGTCTGGATGGTCCCCATACATTTTGTCTCCAATGTGTCTCTAACACACACTTGGTTCTTTTGGGAGAGGTTTGCATGCTATTTTCGATTTAATGCATGCATCATATGTGATTTTACCTCTAGTATTCATGAGCTCAAGGCCTAGTACCATGCCATGGTTCACTAGACGAATGGAAGACAGCCTTCAGGACCTGCTATGGATCTTTTGAATGGCTTGCCATGCCTTTTGGCCTATCCAATGCTCCTGTAGCTTTTCAATGCTTTATGAATGATATACTTGGCAACCTTTTGGACGTTTGTACTATCATCTACCTGGACAATATCCTCATTCCAGAACTTTTACCTTGCCTGAACTTAATTATGATGTTCACGACAAAGAACTATTGGCCATCTTTGAGGCATTCCAGCATTGGCAACACTATCTAGAAGACTCTACCGAACCCATCAACATCATCACTAATCATAAAATTTTAGAGTACTTCTATACTACTAAAATATTGACCAGACAACAGGCTAGATGGTCAGAGTACCTATCCCAGTTCAACCTCATCGTATGTTTCAGGCCTGGATGCCTTGGCATGAAACCTGACTCTCTTACTAGACGTTGGGACATCTACCTAAAAGAGGGGGCAAGCGACTATGCCACTATCAACCCTCAAAACCTCAGGACAATCTTCTCTCAACATCAGTTGGCATCGTCCCTCCAAGCAACAAACCTCACTCATCCCATCTTACAAGCAACCTCGCTTATGGACACCAAACAAATCCTAACTGAGATTTGACAAAACCTCGCTTCAGATCCTCTCACTCAGAAACACCTTGGTTCAACCAAAGACCCGAAGTG
>QFEC01008078.1:9266-39379 GCA_003316585.1 Gomphus bonarii
ATTGCTCATTTCCCTCTTCCGCTCCTAAGTACTGAAGCTCTTGTTGTTGCTGACAGATAACCAATTATCTAATTAATAACATTTGAATGAACAAACTGAAAAAAATTTAACACAAGGTGGTTAGTTTAGCTTTGCTATACAAATGAAACTCTATTTATTATCTTGAGTTACTAAGAAGGCAAGTAAATGCCCAGTGAATAATATTGGAAGAATTGAAGGAAAACATAACACAACACTAAGACAAATGGGCAAGGATTTAATAACCTTAGTAACCATTAAGATATACAAGCATCTTAAAAGATATTCATACTCTTTCAAACCATTCTACAAATGCAAAACACTGTACAAGTATATGAAATAATTTTCAGAAGGTAAAAGAGCATAGACTAAAATGATCTAACAATTTGATATAATGGCAGAGAAGTTCACAAAAAAATCAGGATACATACACATCAGAGGTTAGATATTTAAAAGTAATTAAATGGCAAGTTAACTGTGGGGAGTCATTATGCAAAATCTAATTAGGATATACTGTGAGAACAAACAGCGGATTATGTGGAGGCCCAACATATAATAGAACCGCTTCTCCCTTTGTGGAATTGTAATATTGCTTGAAGTTCTTGATGTTAAACTCTTTGACAAAATTATACACACTCCCCAACAGTCAGAGCAAGCAAAACTTTCCACTGACCTGCTTGAACAGCCCTGAGATGAGTCTGATCAAAAGGCATCAGGCAGACCAACTTGAACAGCTTAACCTATCTGACGGGACGTGATGAAGATCAAGTTTGCAACATATGGTCAGGTAAGACACTAACCAGAGTGGCCGACCTGAGGGAATCTGGCGAGGCTGAGATGAACTAGTATGTCAAGTTCGTGACTTTTACCGATGTCGGCCAAAAATTGTTCATTTATTACGTTTCAGTGGAATAGTAAATTATTATCAGTGCCCAGGGTTGATTTTTTTGGTGTCGCGACTTGGAACGGCATAGTCGACGCACGAAATAAAAATGAAAATTAGTGTATGGGCATTCGGACATGGGCATCCGGACTCCGGCCCAAACAAGGATTATGTCATCCAACGTTCGCATTAATTAAGCAACTGGTTAAGTGTTTCCCTCCACATCCTCAGATACATCTGTGGAAAACCTTTTTTGTGCTTTTGTTAACAGCACAAGCTCAACGGACAGACTCTCCGGTCACTAGGATTGGGTTGCAGCGCGTGCACTGCGTCCTCTCCCTGCTGACCCTATTGTCTGGTTTATCTTCGCATGAGCAACCTTCATGCTTACTTCGCCCTACGAAACCTGCAAGGGTTCTCAAAGGCCCTCGATGGGACCCGTACTCAAACGAGTACCCAGTCGTCAGGACCCACCTTAAGTAGTAGTGGCGGAAAGTCGTGGACACGCACAAATACACTCACCTCCTCTGGCCCACACATTGATGTCAATGCACGTGATTGGTTAGGCAGGACCATCCTCCACATTGCATGTGCTTCACCGGAACCGTTCGGTTTAGCCTATGTCCGGCTTCTCCTCGAACATCCGAATATCAATGTTAACCTCCAGGACACCGAATCTCGCTGGACAGCTCTTCACCGTTCGCTATATGCAGGAAACATAGCCACTAGGTATGCTTGAATCTTGCTTATCAGGAATCTTACCAAATTAAACACAGCCAGCTCTTGATGCAACGACCGGACATAGATCTAGAGCTCCGGGATAACGAAGGTCTCACCGCTTTCGAATTGTACAATTCTACGGTTGATGAGACTTCACCTGCTGTCTCTGAAACCTTATTTCCCCGAGACCCTTTGAAAGACCAATGCGCTACCGATCTATTCACATGGGGGGGGAACCGGTGAGTCATAGATGTAAACCGCGATGCTGGTAATGGCTCAAATCCTCGACTTTCAGTAATGCAGCTCTGGGGCATGGCGATAGTGGAGACAAAGCTTACCCTGACCAAGTTGTAATCAACTCCTCTGTTGATCCCAATTCAACCATCGAGAAGTTATCACCTATCCAGATAAGAGCAGTTAGCATGGCCAAGTTGCACACGAGTGAGATCCAGTGTCGGATTTGTTACTCTCAGCTCACTGATCATTTCAATTAGCTGTTATCACAACTGAGAAACCGGCTAATCTCCGTGCATGCGGATTTGGAAGTGGCGGTCGGTATGTGAATCTCTTCTGTCTCTTAGCAGAGTATTGACACGATATAAACCAGTTTGGGCCCTGGTCAGCACACTCAATATAGTCTCCTACCGATACCCCAGCTTCACCATCACGTTGTTGCCATTGCACTGGGACAGGACCATACTCTCGCACTCACGTCGGACGGTGAGGTCTTGAGTTGGGGATTAAATCGTTTCTCTCAGCTTGGGTATGTAGTGGAACAACCAATGCCGTCTGGTTCCCTGCATACGCGAGCTAGGGAAGAACCGGTCCAGACAGTTGCGCGCAAGGTGGTTGGTCCTCTCAAGAAGCAGATCGTCTTTGGCATAGCGGCGTGCAAGACAGCTTCAGCTTGTTGGACTCGCACCGATGTCTATACCTGGGGTACCAACCACGGCCAACTAGGTTTATCACTTTCCGTTGCTCCCTCTAGCATACCTGACTAGTGCGAGTGTCCCTAGGGTATGATAGCATCGCCCAACCCGCGCAAGTTTTACCTAGGAAGGTCACAGGCGTCCAAACAGTTACGGACTTAGCTATTACGGTTAGCTACAGCATGGGTTTTTTATCTTATAATAACACACCTGACGCAGTAGTCTCTAAGGACTCTGCAATGGCATGTCTTCTTGAGACGAAGGACGTCATATGCTTCAGAGATGACGCTCGTTTCCGAGTCAAGTGCTTCTTTTTCCTCATAACCATCGCTGATATGTGGCTTATATGTACGCGATAACCAGGTTTCCAACACCAGAACTCTCGGACTTCTCACCATATGTGCCTCCATTCATAGTTAAGCCTCCGATAACTAAAATCACGAGCTGCGAGGATACTTTCGCAGCATTGTCGTCTCGTGGTGATGTCTTCACGTTTGTTATTCCATCGGCACCGACAGGGAGTGTGGCGGACCGCGTCGAACGCAGTGTTGTTAAGCCTCAAAGGGTTTGGTCTTTGCGCAAATCCTTGAACCCTGCAAGAGTGCGTAGGTGCTGAGGGTCCTATTTTCGTTTTCTCACTTCTTTCTAGGATGTCGCGCTTGGATGCGATGGAGAGGTTATTTTATGCACAGAATCAGGTCACGTCTTCGTTCGTTCGCGAAACACCAAAGGCAGCTCTGGCGGAAAGTCACTCAAGTTTCACCGAGTCCCTTTCATTCATCGTGCCGTGAAAGTGTGCGCAAACACTACTGGAGCTTTTGGAGCTCTTCGTTTAAACTATACCCCCAAACCTGTTTTTGTATCTGGTCCCACGTTGACGGATGATCTGAAGATGGTGCGACCTTGGCAAATCATGGCTGATGTTTGTCCGTCCGTTCACGTATCTGATGTCGAGGATCCAGAAGATGGAGAAGCGCTGGGGAAGGATGTGATTGAAACATCTCGTCTGTGCTCATTATTGGCAATAGAGAAGAATGCACAGAAGTCCAAAGAAGGAGGTCCGTCTCGAGTTTATGGGCGCCTAGCTCATGGAGCGGATGTCATTGTGCAGGCGGCCTTGGACCTCTCAGCTCATCGTGTTATCTTGACATCGCGTTCTGCCGTTCTCCGAGATCTCATGGAAGGACGGGATCCCACTTTTCAGCATTCGACCATAACAATCAAGTACCACTGGCAGGGAAGTGGACATAATCTTCCTCGCCTTGTGGTGACCGGTTGTCATTCTATGACTGTCCTTTTACTTCTTGAATACCTCTATTCAGACGAAGTTCCCGCTTTATGGGACCGTCGCGTCAGCGTTCCTTGTGGCACTCTCTTCAAGCTCTTGAAGATTGATCCCATGCACGTCAAGACGGAGCTTGCAACTATAGCCCGTATCCTCAATCTCTCTGCCTTGTCTGAGGCGCTCTCAGTATCTATGAAACGTGTTCCAAGCCCAACCATATCCTCAGATATGCATCGTCTGTTTCATGAAATCCCCACGTCTATCTCTGCAACAAAGCCAGATGTGTTTCTGGAGCTCTCGGACAAAGTTATTGCATGCCATTCCATCATCTTGAGAGCAAGATGTCCTTTCTTCAAGAGCTTCTTTGACGATGAGGATTGGACCAAGAGCCGGTGGAGTCCCGCTGGAACACTGTCCGTGGATATGAAGCATCTACGGTGGCGCGCGGTGTCATTTGTCATCAATTGGATATATGATGGACAAGACACGGGCATGTTC
This sequence comes from Gomphus bonarii, assembly GCA_003316585.1. Lineage (NCBI taxonomy): Eukaryota > Fungi > Basidiomycota > Agaricomycetes > Gomphales > Gomphaceae > Gomphus > Gomphus bonarii. Next base: position 13,600 of record QFEC01008078.1, read on the forward strand.
GATCACCTTGGTGATTAGATGGTGTCGAGCTTAACTACGTGTGGACAGTATTGATATTTGTTTTTAGATTCAGTGAAATCGGTCCCTGAGTTTCTGGAGGCAATATTCGCTGTTATAGCAGTTGCTGTGAGTTGACGTTCTGTTTTCTGTTTATACAAGGTTTGATATACGTAGAGCGAGCTCTTACTCGATAAGCTTATGTTGATCTGTTCTGCCACCATTCTTCGTCATGTTACTCTCACCAATGTGGTTTCGGTCCTAGCTGAAGCGACCCATTATAACGCATTCCCTCTCGTTGAGAGTTTACAAGATTATGTTGCATGCAATCTGGAGGCGATAACGGAGCACCATTTTCTTGATAACGAACCCCAGGACCTCTTAATGAGTCTTTCAGGATTTGTTCGCTCTCGCCAGGCTGAGAAGTCTCCAATCATGCGCTCGGATAGGATCGTCCAGGAAGCGCTGCGTAAGTTTGCGACCTGGCTGGAACTGCAAGATTTGCCCCGGCCTTTGATTCGGAGTCGCTGGACTACCAGGGATTCTCCCAAACTTGACCCTATAACATCCGACCAGTCAAACACGTGTCGTCGTGCTCCAGTACCAGCCATGTCACCTCTGCCTAGTCCTACCCTTCGTCCCACTCTGAGACAATCACCTCCACGCACCCCAAAGCCAGACCATGGAGACGACATATTCCTAATGGACGATTTTCCCCTGGATAATATCCCAACGCTCCACATTGGTCAGCTACAGACTCCTCCTACGAACCCTACAGTTCCAGGGCAAGCATGGAAGGCAAAGTCTACCCATATGTGAGTTAATCATCTGGCTCTTGAGCCCTTAGTTGATACCTGGATTAGAATAAATATGAAAGTAATCATGGCAGAGACTTCCACTGCTAGCATCACTTCTCGAACTCCGGCTGGCTCACCAACTACAACAGTTGGGGCCACTGAGGTCCCTGACACGAGCCCCTCAAATTCGCCGAGATCATTCCAGAAACCACCACAGCGACAACGCCGGAGGATGGATAATCAAACCCCACTTGTTGGTTCTGAATTGGTTCAACCACTCAGCTCATTTTCCCCATGGAAGATACTCGAACGGAAGGCACCCTCTGGAGCCAGCTCCATATCGATATCACCTCGTGATACAGAATCGAATGTCCCTATACGCGTTATACATCCCTCGCCTTCTACCCCCCGGGAAGCCTCTCAATCATCTAAAGCACAGCCTTCAGCACTCGCGTCTGTCCTTCCTGCGGCTCCGAAGCTTGTCCCAAGGCGCAGTCGTGCGTGAGTAGACGACAAAAAACCATTCACTCTTTGTATACTAAATACCCATCTTCAGTGACGCACCTGCATGGACAGCCATATCTGCAGTAGACTCCGTTGCTTCTACCCAAGCTGGATCTTCCCAAATGTCTTTCGCGGCTATTCAACAGCAGCAAGCCGAACAAACTCCCCAGTCAAAAGCTAAACGGAGCTTGCGCGAAATCCAAGAAGAAGAGCGGGCGAAACAAGAGGAGGAAGATTTCTTGAAATGGTGGACGGCTGAAGAACAACGACTGAAAGCTGAGGCTGAATCTGCTGATACGAAGCCTTCCAATTTGGACAGCCATTCACCTGGACGCGAATGGAAAGCTGGCCGACGAGGCACACGAAGTGTTCGAGACAGCCGTGGAGCCAACAGACTATAATATAAAACATTTATTGTCTTTGTTTTGCTTGAATGTTCACTGTATCCCGCCTGTCTTACTGTCATTTTGTTTTATAATGTTGCTTGAGTTGGGGATGTACCTGATGCTACAGACCTAAGTAAAGAAATTAACAAGTACCAGAGTGAATTGTTATAAATTCAATTGTTGAGAAGAATATTTTCAAGCAGCCTGTGCAGCCGCGACGACAGCATTACCTCCGCTTTCCGGTGGATGAATATCTGGAATCACCAGGTCCCGCCCGTCCTCTGAAACGCGAATCGACACTCTGTCACCGTTTCTACAAAAAAATATTATGGGCAATCATCCAGCTTCACCATGGAAACGACCATACCGAACAGTACCTAGTAACAATTTCTCGGCAAGGGGATTGACTACCTTCTGCCGCACAATCCTTGCAATAGCACGCGCCCCGTAAACTTCAGAATAGCCCTCCTTTGCAAGCCATTCCCGACTGGCGTCTCCCACATCCAGCTGGATGCGTCGATCCTTGATTCTCTCCATGACGTCTTGCAGACGGAGTGAGACAATATCATGCATTGATTGGCGAGAGAGACGGTTGAACACAATTTGGGAGTCGAGACGATTAATGAGCTCAGGTGGAAAATGGTGCGCAGCGATGTCCAAGATCGCCTGACGGGATGCATCGCTAACAGCTCCATCGACGTCGATCGAAGAAGGGTCCGCGAGGATATCAGACCCAAGGTTGCTGGTGCAACAGATGATCGTATTCTGAGCCATGCCATCAGCACTAGTACATTGCGGTATACACGTCAGGAAACGTACCTTGAAATCAACTTTGCGGCCATGGCTGTCAGTCAAAGAGCCCTCGTCAAGTATTTGCAAGAGGATCATGCAAACATCCTTTGAGGTTATTCAGTGATATTGCATGCTAGCTGAGCGATCATGGATGTACCTTATGTGCCTTCTCGAGTTCGTCGAGCAAAAGAACAGCTGAAAAAAGCAACGTCAATAACCTCTAGATCAAAGGGGGGAGATCATCATTTGCACCATACGGACGACGTCGAACAGCTTCCGTCAGTTGCCCTATCGATACATACTATGTTTAGGAGAGTCCGTCTGAATGTCAAAACGATGACTTACCCCCTTCGTCGTAGCCAATGAGACCAGGAGCTGCACCAAGAAGACGAGCCATGGTGTATCGGTCATGATACTGTAGATGGTGTTAGCGAATACCAAAGTATTTATCCACCACACACCTCCGACATATTGATGGCGATACTAACAAGTTCCACTAATGAACGTATTGCACTAGGAGACTGGTGACATACTTACAGTCCACGTCGCTCATCGTTGAACAGGAATGCTGCCAACGCTTTACAAAGCTCAGTCTAGAGAGTCAATGATAAGCGACACACTTCACAGTGTTATGAAAAGCGATACCTTTCCGACACCTGTCGGACCCAAAAACAAGAAGGACGCCACGGGTCGATTCGGATTAGACAGTCCAGCGCGCGATATTCGCACAGCGTTGCTCACGGCTGCAACGGCATAATCCTGACCCACAACTCGTTCGCGGAGTGTTTCCTCCATCTACCAACATGGTAAACATCAAACCTGAAAAGGGCACTAAAAAAAGACCAGGAGATCGTACATGCGTCAATTTTTCACGTTCGCCCTTGAGAAGGGACTGCACGGGGATACCAGTCGCTTTTGCGACAACACGCGCGATATCACTTGATGTGACGCGCTCATGAAGAAATGTCAGCCCGCCAGAAGTTGAATTACTATCGCTTGAAGATCGGGGCGACTCGCGGTCCTGTTCCTTTGGCAACTGGGCTTCAAGTTCCGGAATGACGGAATAACGCAACCGAGACGCCGTATCATAACGACCTTGCCACTGCGCAACTTCCAACTCATGCTTGGCTTCTTCGAGCTTACGCTTCGTGTCCTTGATTTTCTGGAGTCGCGCACGTTCTAGATAGAGGAAGTTCACAAGTTATGTCAGAATGAGAGAGCAGCGCGCGATATTATCGTGGTCTTACCGGCTTGCCAAAGTTCTCCAAGCCTCGAGGCTTCGTCTTTTTTGGCCTTAAGCTGTTTCTCGACTTCTTCACGCCGTTCCACGCTGAACACATCTGTTTCGTTTTTCAAGCTTTCAAGTTCGATTTGGAGCGTGACAACCTCGCGATCCAGAGCCTCTAGTTCGTCAGGTTTGCTCTCTTGGGCCAAACGTAAGGCACTTGCAGCCTCATCCACGAGATCTATGGCTTTGTCGGGAAGGAACCGGTCTGGAATGTACCGTGCAGAATACACGCTAGCTAGTCGCGTAAAAACATGAGTCACAACACTCATCGTCTGAAAAGGAACATGGAAGTGTACCGGTGACCAATGCTGCATCTGAGATTTCGACACCATGATGAACTTCATATCGGCTTTTCAAACCTCGGAGAATCGATATCGTGGACTCCACTGTAGGCTCTTCGATGATTACGGGTTGGAAGCGTCTCTCCAGAGCAGCATCCTTCTCAATGTTCTTACGATATTCGTCAGCTATCAGAATGCATGAAAATGCATGAGACCATAGACAGTGAAACGATACGAGATTACATACTGGTCGTAGCACCAACGAGCTGCAGTCCCCGAGCAAGTGCTGGCTTTATCATCTGACTCGCATCCACACTTCCTTCTGCTTTACCCAAGTTTAATAACGTATCTGGGTTACCGACCAGTGAGATATTAGTAAGAATATATATTGTGCTAAATAAAAGTACACACGAAGTTCGTCGATAAAACATATGACCTCGCCTTCTTCATCCTCGATGTCCTTTAAAAGGGCTTTGAATTTTGACTCAAATTGTCCACGAACGCCAGATCCAGCAACGATTTGCGCAAGATCAAGCGAAAGGACTCGTTTCCCATGCAAAGACTGCAAACACACAGTCAGCAGCATTAAATGAGAGTGAGCAGCTAATGGGCCGACCTCGGGAACCTCCTTGGCCACAATCCGACTCGCCAAGCCCTCAAGAATTGCAGTCTTCCCGACACCTGGGGAACCAATCAATACTGGATTGGATTTTGTCCGTCGGGACAGAACTAAAAGGGGTTAATAAAAGAAAGAATAACATGGATGGGACAACATACTCTGAATTGTTCGTCGGATCTCTAGAGAATTAGCAATATGTCAGAAGGAATCTAAAACGGAGTTACTCCCCAGCTACCTTCGTCCCGACCTATCGTAGGATCGAGTTTACCTTGTCTAACGTGTGCGGTTGTTAGAATAAACAGAAAACGTCACTTGACTTGGGACGGACTTGGCGAGTTCAGTAAGGTCCACGCTCTGCAGCAGGAGCGAAGTGTAAGCAAGCTGCTATTTGAACATGAAAAAGCTCACGAATTGTTTCAACGCTTCTCCCTTGGCGGGAGTATCATTTAAATTTATACCCTGGAAGCCTCTAGGGAAGCCCCCACCTGGTGGAAACTGTGCGTACAACCGTACCCCTGGCACGGTCCCCCGGCTGACTAGTGCATACGACCCGTGGTCAATTGGTAAGTGCAGCCGACTCGATGCCAAACGAAACATTCGACGGTGAGTTACGCATGATGTTGCAGTTAGTCTACGAGTTAACATAGACGCGGCAGACACAACCCTTTGAGCCATTACAAATCATCAATGGCTTGTCAGTCCAGTACATTTCTATGTTTTCGATCCCGGATTATCCACGTCGCGTACACAGGTTTTTACTGTTTTTCCCCTGGCTTCCTCACTCTACACCAGATTTTATACAACCCTGAATCCACATGCTATTGCGCGGAAAAATTTCACTGCAATCCACTTTTTTGAGAGTGAAGTCAATATGGTCACACAAGGATCTGATACTACGGTCGAAATGTCATTGGTTGTACCACAGCTAACCATATCAGAAGGTGGTTGAAAGACAAGCTTTCTCAGAGTCTCTAGATCCTCTACCAACATGGCAGCGCCCGTATAGACTTGAGGCGAATTACAGTCCTCACGAACCTGATTTCTCAGAAGCATCCCTCTGGTTAAAATTTCTCACGTCCATAAAATTGGGCCTTTATGCTTTAACAGTTGAAGACACATTCCAGGCGCAGGTTTCTAAGCTAGGTACTAACATGTACAAAATTTCGGACCTTAATTGAATACCGGTGCACAAATATTCCTGAAATCATTTTACATTGAACCTAATCGGCTAATCGATCACTCAAGTAGATTTCACCCAAACTGACCGTTGAATAGCATACATGGACGAATAACGTTACTACGAAAAAGACTGATTCAGAAATTCTAGGCGCATCCTCCTGCATCCTCTACTCATGACCTATATTTTGTTTCTCACATAGGCAATGGGGGGAAGAAAACGAAATTAAAATTTAATACTTATGCTGTATTGGTCGAGGGCGACAAACAATTATATGCAACCGCGACAGGGTGGAATAAGTGCAGAGCCGGAATCCCTTGCAACTGAGTAATTGGTCAGTCAGATGTATGAAAAAAATGGGATGAACGTACTTGGCTCAACAGGAGATCCAAGCTCGTCAGGAATAGGAGTTGCCGCTACCGCATGGAGCGTGAGGGAGAGGCCTATGGGGAGGAATTTGATTCAGAAGGACATCATTGTCAACCGAAATATCAGAATGAGTTTGATATACACGAATTTCTTGAATGGTTAATGACCAGTGAGGGTCAGAAACAATGAGGGCTCGGGAGAACTTTGGCATTTATTCCGTCCACACTTTTCTGCCTTGGCACGGGCGTTGGGTCGAAAGGAACACGAATGATCAATATCGTGTCGCATTGTGATGCCTGGACCATCCGATGATATTCGATTTGTGTCGTGTGGCGTGATTTCAAGATCAGACGAACAACTACGGTCGGTATTAAACGAGAAAGTGGCCTTTCAAGAGGAATATTGGGTTGGCAGTGTGTCGGGGCGGGAAACTCTCGGCTAGAGAAGCAGTGATGAAGGCAGCGCGCTCGATTTCAATCTCGCACTATCGGAACCCTCTGCAATGGCAAGATCATCTCTATTGCCTATGTACAAATACATCATATCTGACCAGTGCCATATGGACGAAGATATCGAGTTTGGCCGAATTGTCGGAGTACCGAGTTTAAATTGTAGTTCTTAGGGAACGACTAGATCCTGATCCAGAACATGTCAAATTTCAACACATGTTTCGATTGGGCTAGTCGGGTCCTCGCCATAATTTCAGCACGAGTCTTCAATTATTCTAAGCCACAAAATAGGCGCTAGTCACCAAGAATTTTTCGAACGTCGCAAGGAACATGCCAGGTGCGGTTTGGATAGGCCGGAAACGCGTCATGAGCATGTCCACGCAAGCAGCATCGCCTTCAGCCTGAATTTTGCCTTTATCATTCAACGGAATGCTAGTTCTTTCCCATGACACGACTTCCTTTACCATTATGGCTGACCGTGAGTTTGAATGCATGGGAATACAACCGTGCGAAGAAGGCTAATTTTCAGGCGCCGCAGCAGTAGCATCACTGCTGCTAGAAGCACAGAAAAGCTTTGTGAACCAAAAAATCAGACAAGAAATTGTGAAAATTTCCCATTATTTGAGTTCTTTTTCATGAGATCTTCCGTTTTTGGAAATTTTGAGCCTCTGAAGAAAAGTGGCAAGGTGTGTTGAAAGAATTTTAGACACACTAGAGACACTAGAATTTCTTTCATAGTATTTCATTAATTTTTGCTATGGATGAATTTTCTAAAAGTACAGGATTTCATGAAATAAATTTTATGTCAACAAATCTTCACAATTTTCAATACGAGTTTTGTGTTAATAATCCTTTAATGTCTGCAGGGTCAAGTGTTTGTGCAGGAATATATTTCACAAGAACTATCCGCATAACTTATTTGCCATGCCACTCCTAGAGGACTCCTTTTGGATACCAAGACTGGAGCTAACATCTCAACCTTGTCATTATGAAGAGCGAAGGAAAAGTACATCAAATGAGGCGCCAATAGTATGCCGACATTTGAAAAAGTCGGACATAATGAATACCGTTTATTTTATTCACCGATCAATCAATCCGACACTCTACTAGCTTTGCTTTGTTGCCAGCACGCATCTTCATTACGTGTTGTACCGTCATTTGTCCGTCAACTTTCCTTCAAGTGCGCGACCTATGTCGTCTTAGACAGGCGTTGTAAACCAACAAGTGGAGTATGGAGCCCCGCGCCACGCCATCTTCCTATCCCCAGAATCCGTCGCCACTTGCACATACACTACACTACCAAGACCCGTCCTCATCCACAGCACCTCTCCCCAGCGCCGTATCGCTCGCGGCGGCTGAGCGCGCTCTGGTTGGCCAGCCTATGACAGATTATGTCGCATGGATCCGCAAGGTCGTGTTCTGCGCCGAGCGCACGATTACCCAGCAACAGCTCTCCGTCGTGCCAGACGCACAACAGGGCGAGGGAACCGCAGCCTTCGTGCTCCCCGCGCCCCTCCCGTTTCTCCTCCACTCTGCCATATCAATGCTGTTGGTAATTCTCTCCTCTGACTCAGTTTCGCCTTCTTCCACAAAGGGGTCCGTGGAGCCACACATTATGGAGGCACTATATATCAAAGGTGTCCTCTACGCCAGTAAACCTTTCCTTCCCTCTCTCGCCTCCCGAAATTCCGACGCTTCCTCCTCCTCCCAATTCACAGTCAATTCCCCAATCAAAGACGGTAGTACTTTCGAAGATCTCGAGTACTCTCGGCACCTAGCATTCCAGTGCTTCGTCGCCGCCGCCGACTTTGGATTCCTCCCCGCGTGGTTCAGGCTCGGCCGCGAATATGAGCTGGTCAACGACTTTGTCCGTGCTAGAAAGTGTTTTGAGCGTGGCGCGGGTGTTGGAGGCGGAGACCCCAAGGGTGAGGTGGGGTGCTTGTATGTAAGTGGCCGTTGTTGCACTTCGAGTTTTTCACTCCTACGTTGTGCTTCCTCAAGCGAGTGTCTCACATATTCACCTCTTTCTTTATGATTCTGTTGTCGTCCCCGGCTCATGACTTCACTTCAGCGCCTGGGTATGGCTCACCTCCTAGGAGAACTGTCCTTCGTTACATCTCTTCATACCGCCCTCCCATTCCTTCATCGCGCCGCCTTGCTCGCTACCCCTGAGACCCCGGAGCCTGCATATGACTACGGACTTATTCTCTTGGGAGAGTTCAAACACGCAAGGCTTGCTGACGAAGATGTGTTATCGCATTGGGGCTTGATCCCAACAGGTAAGAGTATGTTATTTTTTCTTGGTTTTTTGTGTGGAGTGGGGGTTGTTTACGCTTCCTACGATTTCCATATGTCACATTCCACTGCTTCTTCCTCCTTCATCACCCCTGTGACTGTCCCTACCCTCTCCCAGGCTCCTCGACGGTTTTAGAAGCCCACCGCCATGTTAAACGCGCTGCATCTTTCGGTTTCGCACCTGCACAGCACAAGCTCTGTCAACCCCCTCTCAATGTGCGTATATCGTTCTCAGTAGTAATTCGTCCATTTGAGGACAGACCCTCGTAGTCTCTTATTTATATTCTCGCATCCCTTTCATTACTTTTCCCACCAAAACTTCTTCAATCTCATTCTGACTACTCCCGCAGGCAGTAATATCCCATGGTCAACCTATCGCCCCCGAGCCCATCCAGCCACTACCACAACAATCCATGCACCAGCCACACATATACCCATCAGATAGGTGTCACTCCTCTCCTGACTCTCCTACGCCCTCCGCGCGCCGCCCTGCCCTGACGGAGCCCTATAACATGCCGGGGCTTGTAAACCAACGCCAGAAAAATGTCACATATTGTAAGCTTGTTTGTTATGCAATCAGTCAGATTCGAAATGCTAAGCGAATCACCTTATCTGTTACAGATGCTCCGAGGGGTAATATCGATACATCGATCCATTTGAGTAAGTGTGGCAATGCCTAGAGCCATCGTGCCCCATTTCACAACAGTTTAGACACTCTCGATCCGTTGGAACGCCTCAACCCTGTTCTTCGGGCATCCTACAAAACATGCGACGGCGCGAGGGGAGATGAAGTTCTTGGGTGCATGCCTGGCACGTGTGAACAAATTTTGCAAGATCTTATGACATGGGCACTCGATAGTTCGGCCCCCAAAGTCCACTGGCTCCACGGCCTCTTAGGAACAGGGAAAACTAGCATCGCTCACACCTACTGTGAGAAATTGGAAGGGAAAATGATACTTGGTGCCAGTATCTTCTGCTCCCGCTCAATGAATGATTCAACTCGTATTATCCCTACTATCGCCTATATGCTCGCTCGATTTAACCCTAACATTCGATCAGAAATATGTGGCGCTCTCGCCAGGGATTCAGATATAATCCACCACAACTCTCTACATGAACAGTTCAGATCTCTCATCATAGATCCCATCAAACGTGCAACGAACGACACGAGGGGGCCTGGTATCATTATCGTTATTGATGCCATTGATGAATGTTCTGAATCTTGGAAAGTGTCTCAACTCCTTAATGCCATCCTCGCCGGTGTCGCATACAGCCCTGCCAAATTTTTTATTACCAGTCGACCCAAATCTGTCATTCAGAACGCCTTCCATGACCCTACTGAGGTTATCAAAGAAACCTCTTTGCAGAAGAATGTCCCCCGGAAGGTGGTCCTAGCTGACATTCGGAGGTATCTGGAAAATTCTTTGCGTGCAATTGCAAGCAATGGTTCGTCTATTTGGCCTCCCCCAGAAGAGTTGGACATTCTTATCAAGTTTTCGGACGACTCATTCATTTATGCTGCTACAGCTGTTCGTTACATCCGTGCCGGTGGAAAACATTATAAAAATCTTTTAACAGAGATTATACAACAAGTCTCTGATGGGGCACAGCCGCACCATACTCGTGAAATCGAATCACTCTACTATCAGATTGTGTCCTCGGCACTCTCCTTGGAGGCTCATAGATCTACAAGGATCGCTGTACTCGTTACGGTGGTCCACCTTCAAACCCCACTATCGATGAAAGACATCGCATCGCTGTTGTTACTAACAGAATATGATGTACAAGTTGCCCTGTTGCCATTACAATCCGTAATTCATGCCCCCAACGATGGACAAGTCACTCTCTTACACCCTTCGTTTCGTGAGTTCTTCATCAATGAGAAGTCGTTCATAGGAGATGTACAAGGTCATCAAATGCTTGCCATCAGTTGCCTCCGCTTCTTGAACGCGTCTCTTGGGCATAACTTATGCAAATTGTCTGAAGTCACTATCGGTCCACATCCTCATAAAATCACCGATCACTGGCCTGACAGTATCTCGCCAGAAGCTCTCAAATACTCGTGCCTGCATTGGGCTTCGCACCTCTCAGAAATGCTTGTACACGCTCCTGTCAATGATTCTTCCGTGCTCAAAGACCTCCTCGAGTTCGCTGAAAACCATTTACTACACTGGCTGGAATCCCTCAGTGCATTTGGAGAGCTTGAATCTGGCATCAACTCCCTTAGTAAAGCCAAGAACGCAATCACAGTAAGAGCCCTGTGATAGAAGATCTACAGCTAACTAAATTTGCAGAAATACTCCAAAACACATGCTGAGTGTGTGCTTCTGTTGGGGGATATTCGTCGGGGCCTGCACATGTGCTTTGAACCATTACAGAGTCACTGCCTCAATGGATATTGCTCGCTACTCACGTGGATTCCTAGACAATCCTTGATACGGTATAAATATGCCACCAATCGCGCACCGCGAGTTGTCGTTGGTTTGCCGGAATCATGGGGACAAATAAATCCCATCATGCAACCCCCCATGGGTGCATCGTCCGTTGCTTTTGCGACTAATGGTCCATATATTATGTCAAGCCTATGGACCAAGGTTTGGAATGGGATTTGGGGGAACAGAGAGAACCATCTCGATGGCCACAGGGGCCATTCGTCTTACGTCACATCAGTGGCATTCTCACCAAATGGGAGGCACCTGGCCTCTGGCTCTGTCGATAACTCAATCCTGATTTGGGATGCGACTGAAGGTGGGGTCGAGCGGATACTAAAGGGCCACTCGAATTGTGTGACGTCCGTCACATTCTCACCTGATGAGAGACACGTTGCCTCCGGTTCGTTGGACGCATTAGTTTTGATTTGGAGTGTGGCGACGGGGAAGATTAAACGCAAACTGAAAGGACATTCGCAAGGGGTCACATCGATTGCGTTTTCACATGATGGAACTTGCATTGTGTCTGGCTCGCATGATAAGACTGTTCGGATCTGGAATGCAATTACCGGGGATATAGAGCATGTTATGAGAGACCATTTAGAACAGGTAGTCTCAGTGGCATTCTCTCCTGAAGGAAGACGCGTAGTCTCTGGCTCTCACGACCTCACGATTCGGATCTGGGACGTGGGTTCGGGGATGACGAAGATGAAGGACCATTCCTGGCCGGTATCGTCTGTTGCATTCTCGACTGATGGGAACCTCGTTGTATTTGCCTCGGACGACAATTTATTACGGACATGGGATACCAGCTCTGATGAATTAACTCCACTTTCATTAGCTCCATCAATACCCTTGGCGGATGGATCCAAAATCATTCATATTATTCCAGGCCAGTTTCAACTCTTGGCCTCTAAGGATCAGGACATCTACATATCTTTGGATAAGAAGTGGATTCTTACTAACTCGTCAATTGGGGCTTGCTGGATACCCCCTGGGTTCCGTGACTTTCACGTACTTGCATTCTCTGGCTCTAAAGCCTGCCTCGGATACAAATCTGGTCTCGTCGTCATCATAGATCTCAATCGCATGCCAGTATACACTCAGCAACGAGACACTTCACACCGCCGATTGATACATGATTGGGCAGCTAAATCTTTAATCGTATCGTTGTTTTTTGTTTTTATTAGCTGGTATTTGGCCTCGATCCAATAGATATAACTATACATTAATGACTACTTGATTCTGGACACGGGTCCTTATTGAGGAATTTCCAGAAATACGTCCTGTAGCATGCTTTGGATGAATTATCAGCGCTAGGCTTGCTTGGTCTATAGATATAGGGTGGTAACTCCACATCGTAAGACAAAATGTATTGAAGCTCAAGACACGCATGGCAGTGCCATAGCTCCTGCGGTCCTGCCAACCTACAAACTTGAAATCAAAATATGTAGATATTCCACTTGTGATCATCCAACCCAGGGCCAACACATTTGTACACATTCTTGGCGAATATGTATGTGGCTGTGTCTGTTTTTCCCAGTGTTGGTAGTGTAGGGTTGGTCCCAGGGCGTGAGCATGAAGAAAGGAAAGATGTTGCACTGGCGGCAAGTTCGCGAGGGATTCAAAATTAGGGGTTGAGATGGTTAGTTATTACAATGGTCGTAACGAGGAAATATTTCGTTTTGGAAGTTCCCGATGTAAGATATATTACATAAGCAACAATAGCGTTTGACCGTCTGGCGCCACATTTACTAGACCCTACGTGTCCGTCTTGTGTCCCATATTACCCTTGCCAGTCATTCTCTGTCAGAACTGTTACACTCGAGCCATGTCTTTGCCTGTTAATCTTGACTGGTCGACCGTTTCCATCAGTGAGCTTGCCTGCCGAAAGATCGAAAAATGAGGCAGACAGAGAGCTGACCCTGGTAACTTGTTTTCTTGTAGATGCATCCCGTTACGTGAATATCCAGAATGCCATAAGTAAGTGTGAAGCCTGCAGCCATTACCTCCATCCTCATCACAATGTATGCCCAGACCCTACTCCAGATACTTTAGGCCGTCTGAAACCTGCACCTCGGGCATCCTACCTCACACGCTACGGTGCAGAAGAGCAAGCGGGGTGCATGCAGAACACCCGTGTACAGATCTTGGCAGACCTGGAAGCTTGGGCGCGCGATACTTCCGCTCCCAAAATCTTCTGGCTCAACGGACTGGTGGGAACAGGAAAGACCAGCATCGCTCACACTCTCTGCCAGCGTCTGGATGCGGCCAAGATGCTTGGAGCTAGCTTCTTCTGCTCTCGCTCAGAATTGAATGATGCAACCCGTATCATTCCTACTATCGCCACCATGCTTGCTCGATCTAACCCTAACATCCGTTCATGGATATGCGAGACTCTCGCAAGGGATCCAGATGTGGCAGATCTCAACTCTCTACCTGACCAGTTCAGTCATCTCGTCGTGAATCCCATAAGACTCGCCACAGAACACACGAAAGAGACTTCTATCATTATCGTGATAGATGCGATCGACGAATGTTCCACACCCTGGAAAGTGAACATACTTCTGAAGACCATTCTTGACGGTGTACAGCACGTACCTCTCAAATTCTTCATTACAAGTCGACCCGAGAGCTGGATCAAGAGCGCCTTTCATCGCGAATTTTCGCCCTCCCCCTTTATTGAATTCTCTCTGCACAATGACAACGACGTAAAAACCGACATTCAAATGTACCTAAAATCCTCCTTGACTGAAATTGCAGACAAGTATGGATATTCTCTACAGAATTCTCCCTGGCCACCTGAACAGGAGGTCAACGATCTTCTAATACAGTCGGACCAATTATTTCTTTATGCGGCAGCGGCTATACGATATGTTGGTGCTCGTGGTGTCAATTCCCGACATCGTTTAACCTATTTTGCGAGGACTGGGGTCACTTCAGCGTTGCAAGCTACCATGATCGACAGCTTTTATCTTATACTTATGGACCAGGCCATGGACAGCCTTGAGGACGCTGAGATTTCATCGATACGGGAAGTACTTGCCGCAGTGGTCTTTCTCCAATCCCCATTGGCTATGAATGATATCACTTCCTTGCTGAGTGTGCCATATATTCAGACCGAAGCTGGAGTATCACGATTTAGTTCGGTTATTCATGTTCCGATGACTGATCATGGCCATGTGACCATATTTCACTCCTCGTTTCGCGAATTCATCGCTAATCCGGAGCGCTCTGGAGCGCACAGCATCCCTGCATCTGAAGGTCACCGAATTTTAGCCGTCAAGTGTCTCCAATTCTTGAACATGTCTCTTCGGCGTAACATTTGCAATATACCTGAAGGTATTACGGGCCCACTGCCTCAACAGATCCTAAATAAAGGCGTTCTTTCGGAAGCTCTCCGATATTCGTGCCTGCATTGGGCATCCCACTTTGCAGAAATGCTTTCACACGTTCCTCTAGACGATACATTACCACTCCTTCAGAGGTTTGTCGATGAACACCTATTGCACTGGTTTGAGTGTCTCAGTGCATTTGGAGAGCTTGAATCCGGATTCAAATCTCTCAACATGGCAAGGGATGCTATCTCAGTGAGTCCTTGAAGTTGGGAAGAGTTCTAGCTAATTCGTTTCTTAGGAACACTCCAAGACACATACGGAATATGCACATTTGCTCGAGGATGCTCGTCGATGCCTAGAGAAATGCTTGGAGCCCATAAAGCATCACTGCCTCAATGTCTATCGTTCTATCCTCCTATGGATTCCTAAACAATCGCTGATACGGTACCAATATGCCTCATTTAACAAGCCACAAGCACAAGTGGTGGTTGGTTTGGCAGAGTCATGGGGCTCATTGGAACATGCCCCTCAATACTCCACACAATTGTCGTCCGTTGCGTATGGGACACATGTGTCAGATTCTCGGGCCAACGTTTGGAATACAATTTTGGGAAAGAACAAACACAAGCTGGAAGGTCATCCTTATTACGTCACCACTGTTACATTCTCACCTGACGGGACGCGTCTGGCGTCTGGCTCAGCCGACACCTCAATTCGGATTTGGAATGCCTCCACAGGGGAGATAGAACGAGTACTACAAGGTCACTCAGATTGGGTAACGTCTGTTGCATTCTCGCCAGATGGGGTATGGGTTGCATCCAGTTCGTTGGACGCATCAGTTCTGATTTGGAGTATGATGACGGGGAAGATCAAACGCAAGTTGAAAGGACATTCGCAAGGGGTCACATCCTTTGCATTCTCACGTGATGGAACACGTCTTGTGTCTGGCTCGCAGGACAACGATGTTCGCATCTGGAATGCAATTACCGGGACTAGAGAGCGGGTGATGTCAGGCCATTCGGATCATGTGATGTCAGTGGCATTCTCGTATGACGGGACAAGGATAGTGTCTGGCTCCAACGACCGTACGGTTCGGATTTGGGATGCAGATACGGGGATGGAAATCGCCAACCTGAAGGACTATTCGGGGTCGGTATCGTCTGTTGCATCCTCGCGTGATGGGAGAAATATCGTGTTTTGCTCAGACGACGATTCCGTTCAGATATGGGACACCATTACTGGTGATTCAACTTCAATATCAATCTCTCATTCCCATCAATTGGCAGATGGATGCATAGTCACACACATTATCCCTGGCCAGTACCAAATTGTTGCTCCTGGGGAGCAGCAAGTATCCGTTTCTTGGGATAAGAAATGGATTCTGACTGATCTGCCGATTGGGGCTTGTTGGATTCCCCCGGAATTTCGTGACTTTCATCTACACGCTTTCTCTAGCTCTAAGGCGTGTCTCGGATACAAATCAGGTCTCGTTGTCATCATAGATCTTGAACCCACGCCAGCGCACACTCTACAAAGGGAAACTTCCCGTCCATCGGTAAATATCTGTACATTCAAATATTTTGCTGTATCAGGTTTTTTTGTTTTCTTAGCTTGTATATGGTATATGGCATTGACATAATAAGGAGATGGTCACTAATGAAGTACATAGTGCCCGCCGGATCTGGACCATTATTGGAGAGCTTGATCTTGGGCTTGATTTGTACTCAAGATTCTCCTAAGAAATTAACTCAAAACCCGTTGGGCAGAACGATATTTAATCCCTCTGTACGCCGCGGTCACAGACGCGAAGGCAGAACAATATTTTATCGGTCAAAAAACAACAGACCTGAATTATATTTGAAGAGGTATTTGAAGAGGCTAGCTCGAAATATAGATCCGGGCCTCCAGCTCCTTTCCTTACATGATGCCTCCGTTACTTTCAAACCTGACAGGTCTTTCTTCAACAGTCACAGCGGCTGTCATAGGAACTTTTGGCTGGCAAAAAATCAGAGAGTGGCACCAAGGATGATCCAAGTTGGATCGAGGGGTAGCGATGCAAGCAGCGCATTCGATTTGTATTTCATTCTTCTGGGGGACATTATCTCCTTCGGGACCATTGAACTCTCCGATTTTCTTCGATGGAAGTCCCCAATTCCCAATAATCTCTCTACAGATCTCGCCGGTATATAGCCAATCGTCATGCGGCGGTAGATCCTGCTTGAAAAACGATACGTGGGTGTTACCGAACGTTCCAGTAATGGTAAAGTCTCCACAAGCATCACTGCCTTTTACCACCCACAGAGCCATCCGCATCAGCCTTGTCGATCCGAAAACCCATCATACCATCAGTGGATTCCGAGTTGGAAAATCCATAGTAGGGAAACCCGTTCCACTCGCCCACTCATCAGATTCTAAGATTGGGTATGAGTTTGAGGATGCCTTCGTATGCGCGTATGTCAAGTAGATTCATGTCGGTTCCGGGGCGAGTTGGATCAAGAACTTTCTCCGTGTGTCGTGTTGGGTTCATCATCCTTGCTGTCTTCTGTATCAATGATAGGATCAGCTCGAGAGTCCGGCATGTTGTAGTAACCAGTCGCCTTGAACATTTTGTTGCCGAAGATAAAATTATAATATTAAAGATGTTCCCATTAGAAGGCTGGGAGGAATGAAAGACATAATAGTTACATACATACTAAATCATAGCGGTATTTCCGTAGCTCATCCTTTACATTAGAATTCTGGAGTTTGAAAGCGTCTGGATGACAATCAGTGAGTTATGGAAACAGTTGGAACTCGGGAAGTTTCCCATGTGCCTCGTAGGGTACGCGTCTGGCCATGTACAACATCCCAGATGGTATCCAATGTCATATTTATGCCATCGAATGTATCTGGAGGAAGAAGTTTAGACTACCCCCGTACCATTATTTGGAGAGCATGACGTAGAAAAAGATATATGAGAATTATTACACACTATACCAACGAGAAGATTGCGTGTAGGATTGCGTGTTAACGTAGACAAGAACATCTCCTAAAATACCTCCTCCAATCTCCCCTCACCAGCAATCAAAGTCATGGTATTTATGTCATCAATAAAATACCTATAAACTTTCAGTTTTGTCTTCAATCACTTTTTGATGTTGTCCACAAATTCTTTGCAGCTCGTCTGTAAATAAGCATCTTCATCTCCGTGGTCCGAATCAACGGTATGTATCCCAGCAACAAGTTGGTCACCCACGAACAACGAATATGAGGATGAAAATATCGAACAAACATTTGCATTGCCAGGAAGTAGAGTCGAGAATGTTGGCGCATTTGCTGTAAAAACCTTATGGATGCGATAGCAGTACTGCTTCAGCGTAACCTGAAAGCCTGGAGAGGGGCTAAATGACTAGAAGGACGAAGGAACAAAACTTACTTACTCACAGTCCAATAAGCGAGCCAGCACGACAATCTGAAATGCTTGCGTCAAGGCTTAACTCAAGGTGACAAAGAACTTCATGTTCACGTCCAGTCGTCAGGCCTTGCCGCTGTGGATTGGGTCAGTTCGGTGGTGGTGAGTAGTCCCGAGCTAACGCCTCCAGCAACGGCTGAAATTGGAATATACTGATGTAACTTATAGCCCAACGATCACCGTCAGCGATCACGGAAGCAGTCTGCTCCAGCAATTTGTTTGAATGCAATTTCGCATTGGCATTATCTGAGATAGCCTTTAGCTCAGAGATAGCTTTTCCACTTGAAGCCCAACAATGAAGGGTCAATATAAAAGTCGAGTGAATTTCCTTGACATTTCGCATAGCCATTGTTAGCTGAGCTTGATGAAATTTGACCAGTAGATGGCGGGAGACATACATAACTCGTGCCTAACAAATTCTTGTCTTAGAAGAAATGGAGTATTGCAACAACCACTGGAGGTACGCACACTGCAGGTCCAGATTGTCATTAAACTCTACCAGCCTGGAGGACTTTGTAGCAAAGCTAGGCCTTACTGCAAGGGATGATGTTGTTGTGAATGAAGAACAAGTTTATGTTAAATAAAAGAAAAAACAAAAGAAAACAAAAAACAAAAAACAAACGTATTCTTTGTAATTTTCAGAGCTTGGAACCGAGAATAAGTCTAATTCGGCATAGTCAGGACTCTTACAAAACCAACAAATAAATTAAGTAATATAACAGGATTTTATACCACAAACGCCCCATTTACGCGAATGTTCTGTCCACTCAACCATGCTGCTTCCGGGCCCGCTAGGAATGCTACAATGCCTTTGATATCGTCCACGGTCCCCAAACGGTTATAAGGACTCTGGCCAGCAATACGCTGGATGACCTCTTCGGACTTTCCTGCTCGGAATAATGCCGTATTGGTGGGACCAGGGCTAACGCAATTGACGTTTATTCCCTTCGAGGTAAGATCCTTGGAGAGTACGCGGGTGAATTGCTCGACAGCACCCTTAGAGCCAAGGTAAACAAGAGCGTTTGGGAGGACAGTGGTCGATCCTGTGAGTGAAGAAGAAAAGAATATAACGCGAGATCCTGGAGATAGTAGCAGTTAGGCTATGGTATGATATGTGTAGTGATAACACGCATACCAGGTGCCATGTGCTTGACGGCAGCTTGAGTCAAAAAGAGAGGACCCTTAACATTCATGTTCATATGGTCGTCAAAGAATGTTTCATCAATCTCCTCTAAAGTTTTAGATCCCATGATTCCCGCATTGTTTACCTTGCGCTTGGGGATAAGCGCTCTAAGAAAAACATATACCTGAATTAGACCTACAGAATATCTATCTGACCTAGTTTCCCGACCGTTTCTTCAATAAGTAACCGACGTCCAGCCGAGGTTGACAAGTCAGCCTTAATTGGAATTGCTTTGCCTTTCCCATCTTGCGTAATCCTAGAGACAACTTCGTCCGCAGCTTGGGAGTCGCTTACATAGTTAACAACTACCGTTGCACCATCCTGCGCTGATGATAGAACGTCAAGTTTTGTCTTTTTGGGATCGTACAGTACGTGAAGAATAACCAGCCTACCGAGACGAATGGCTATCGCTGCCCCAATAGACCGTGATCCACCAGTTACTATCGCGACTCTCTGAGAAAGAGGAAGGGGAGACATGGGAGTTACTGAAGACTGGTGGTTATGACCTTACGTATTTAGAAGCTGCCGAGTCTACGTTGGCAAACTCGCGTACCCAACTGAAGTCATTGGAATCTCCGTGAGTAATACAAATGACAACCAAAGTGATGCAGAGTGGCAAGACGAGGCGTCATTACGTCACACCGGTCACTAGGCTTCTCTTCTCTTGTTTCTTGTTGAAAGGGAAACTAGATTAGATATTTCATTTACCAAGCCAAATTCTAGCACAGAAGCAGTGCTTTTAGTTAGACTTAGTGCTCGCCTTTCTTAAAATATATATCCGCGGTGTATAGTCGATTCTTTAAACGTTTTCCAGGTTATTTAACTCCAGGTATACTCTCCGACATTTTTCATCACCCATAGTCTTTTGCCTGGAATTATAAACTTCGCATAATTTCAACTTGATAAATATATTCACATTTTTTCCATTTTTCACTGAAAATAAGACGCAATCACACGGTTTGGGGTGGATATACAAATAAAAATAAAAAAGGTCACTATCTACAATCGGGCAATCGGGATATCTCCCGAGCTCCTTTTGGAATAGACAAGGAATGGAGCTTTCTTATCTCTCTAGGGTAGTCTGGATTTGTACCACGCTTGGATAAAGTAAGTGGGCGTTGTGTCGATGATCCATGAACACATAGTACATCCTTTATATTAAATTATAGAGTAGTCATGATTATGACTAGCAGTTAAATATGAAGATACCTCTCAGCAAAATAGAGTTTCATAGTAATCGCAGTCATACATCGAATTACAATCTCACTATGGCTTTACGATTAATCATATACCTATTCAGACCATATTACGTTTTGTCCATACACTCTACTGTGAGATGATTTCTAATTTGAATAAAATTACTGTATCGGAGTAACGCAGATTATACATTCGATATTCATAGAAGCTATTGATCTTATTAAGGAAATCTAACATAGCCATGATTTATCATTCTCCTTTATAAAATCGGAGTCCATACCATCATATGATAGTTCTGATTTTTATTTTTCTCCTCCGTAAATTTTTCTCATGATGCATAGATGATCATATTGGGCACATCCAAAGAGTTTCCCGCATCTTGAGGGTTATTGTGAGACACTAAACTTTTCCATCTTCGGGTGTGCAGTTTACAAAGTTTCTTTGCCAACCTCAATCTTATTAAGCCACGAAGCAGCGTTATTGGCAGTCAAAAGGCTATGTCCTGACTCGTGCTACACACTGCCAGTAAGTTCACCTCCCTATTTCCTGAAGTAAATTGACTCCTAAGATGTTCCACATCTTCTGATTATTTACATTTAATATTTATTTACATTCAATATCCCTCCATAGTGAAATAACCCCTGTCCGAAATTCGGAGTGTCTCACTCTACACACGGTCTCTCGCAAATCTGGAACTTCAACACCCGCCCGACTTACACTGACCAGCATCTCAATTACCCATACGGCACTTTTCAGCTAAAACGGAACCACCGATATCCATCATCTATTGGATTCAGCATTCTCGACATGTAAGTGTTGGGAATAGGTACTAGGGTAATTACTGTACTATGTCTGAGTTCTAATGGATAAGCACCTGCGTGGATGCTTGCTATGCTCCGCCATCTGTGTATGAGTCTGGCACAGTCCTGCTGTGCCCTATGTGTATGAGTCTGTGTTCGAGTTTGTCAACACATCCTTTATTACTTTAACAGTAAGGTCATTATCACATATCATCATACTCATGTTGTCCAGCAGTCCACATACCCCCAGTTTGAACGGGCATGCTTCCGTGTTTTGTCGACTTTACCTACATGATTGATTGAACTTTTAACCCCACTCCAAGTCGCACAGCCACAATACCACCATTACACTACACCAGGTTAAATATTTCGTTTCTTATGCCAAGACAATGCAAACTTGGATTCCCGTGACACTAATACAGTTATCAGATCCTTCCTTACATGGACTGATCTCCCCGAGTTCGTAGAATGACTGGCACCGCATTTGGAATGATCTTTTCCAAAATGTTAAACCCTAGTATTATTTGGAGCTTTTTTACCCTTGTCCTTTCTCATATTGAGTCATTAAAGGCTATATATGCCAATGTTCTCAGGGATATTGAAAACCCGACATCACACATGATCCATTCGAGACAAAACACTGCACTCCTTCTCAAATAATGCCAAGGTCACCCCATTCAATGTACACCCTCTTCCGTTCGCACAACATATCCCCCTTCTATCACTCACATGGTGACCTTTCTTAAAGACCATCGCTCCTCTTCTTGCACACAGGAGGAACTACGGGCGGACTTACGGAGTAAATTCCCTGTTATGGTCAACTCGCTTGCCTTTTATGGCTTGTGGCTGGCTCCGCAGCCCCCTTTGAGTGTTATTATACGGCACTATCACCCAGGTGCACCTGTCATCCGCTGAATACTCCTTCCCGAAAGCCGAGCGCGCGGGTACCCACGTTTCAAATATCTAGAGAATACAATACTTCTTGTTTCACAATCCGCATCGCCGATACATCATGGCAATACGATGCTTAAAGTGCCAGTGCCACTAATGGCAATGTTGTAGTCCCGCACTCCCCCAACTCCCATACATCATGTCAAATGTATATTACATACACCTCCCCTCAAAGCGGACATATCCCACCTCCGTGATTCATAGTCGCACAGCCTCCCACCACGCTTCGAAAGTGCTAAATGCCCCTTCCTCTTCGGCAGTGTCAGGTCTCCCCCTCAATTAAGCATCATAGCAGATCCCCACATGGCCACACCGCACGTGTCACAGGCGACCACATTCTTGGAGCACGGACGTCAGATATATCATGATATACATATTTTAAGCGTTACTATTCATCCATTTACGGTTATCGTGAGTCCTGGCGCTAAGGAAGGTCGAATCGGCAGGCGAGGTTCAACCTTGCTTGATCGGAAGCGTCGCTATCATTGGGAGGAGTGCATTATCTTGCATAACGTACCTATCTACCCATGAGGGTGTAGCACGTTCCTCGCTGCTTTGGGGTACTACGCGGGTCGGGGTACAGGTCAGTTGAGCATTCACTATTTCGTTATCTTGTGTCCTCGTGGCGATCTGGCGATATGACTGGCAGTGCTGCCGCGAGTGTTCAGACTTTAAATTTGAGACGAAATATGTGAATATTACCGGAATGACAAAAGATGGCTTAGTAATTATCGTTCGAAGCCAGGCCTCATTCCGATGTTACAGTACAACGATTGGCCCAGATTTAATTAAAATTAGAGAGGGAAATGTGGTATTCATTGATACATTTATGCAGCAGGTGAACTCTATGATCATGGTCAATGGTGTCCTACTTTCAGTTGGGCGATTATCAGCTTAATATGAGATATCCACATCGCTCCCAAGGGGATATCCTTTAATCCACCTTAGACTCTCGGAGACGCTATGCGGATACTGATCGATACATATAATTTTGTC
This sequence comes from Gomphus bonarii, assembly GCA_003316585.1. Lineage (NCBI taxonomy): Eukaryota > Fungi > Basidiomycota > Agaricomycetes > Gomphales > Gomphaceae > Gomphus > Gomphus bonarii. The sequence continues at coordinate 36,899 of QFEC01008078.1, forward strand.
AAGTATATCTGGGATATACCAATAACACTAAGTATACCAGGCAACAAATATTTTCACACGTAGATAAGCAAGTATAAATATTTACACATATCGTAATTCAGAACAAACCCAGGATACTATTTGATATAACCCATCCATCCACTGATCGCATCAAGGCACGATCCCGATGAACCTGACCTAAGTATCCGTAATCTTGATTGCCGTACTCCATCTATCCTTCAAGTTTCAAGTTTCAAGTTGTCATATTCACGGCTTCGCGAGTTCTCCACGTTTTCTCCCCTTCGCAACTTCGTGATTTCGCAGCTCAGTCTGGACCCAATTTTGGCTTTCTTCGCCGGGTGTACCTTGGATGAAGAACGGGATGTCTACCTCCGATTGTTGTATTCGGCCGAGCCTGAAATGACGTGATAAATGAAGGAAATAGGACATTATATTACGATACTCAATGCACGACTCACGGACGTACGTACGATGAACCCACAACCTTCTTCCACCAAAAACAATTAAGGAAATATAGAAAAGAAAATCACTCCACAGCTTCAATGGTACAACACATGTTGGCAATCAGACATTTGCATGTCAGTCCACTGTCTCACCTCTATGGGCTTTGCCGCTTATCAAGGTATCACCGACCATCGCATCCACTACCCTCCGCAATTTAATCGTGACACACTGACATGCCATCTGAACGATGGACATCGGAATGGTGAACACACATACAGAGCCCAAGGGGCGGTGATCCTGATTGTGGCAAGCGATGCATATCGATTTCGAAAAAAGGTCTAGACTTATTTATTTTTACTTTTTCACTCATTCGTCCAAAATTATCTAGTTACAGCAACTTAAAGCGGTTGAGCGTTGGAGTCTACCTTGAATAGCCGAAGAGTGTGAATTGGACGCGTGGTGAGATTATCTGAGGAATGGGGATTGTGGTGGAAAGTAAATACCTCGAAAGGCGACATGGAATGCCCGAAAACGAAGTGAAAAAAAGGGAATAGAACTTGAAAACACCAGACGGCGTGACAATGTGATCATCATAGATATGCAACCCCCTACTTGCTCAACCACCCCATGACCGGTGCGAGAACCAACAAAAACTCAACCTGTACATTCTAGCACACACGTTTGTGATTACAGATTGGAATTGGGTGTCCATGACCTCTGGACATTAGCATACATCACCTTCGAATCTAAATCCGAGTCCGACCATCGTATCCGCTACCGTCGGGGCGGCAAAGTCATCAGGACGTGCGAGCGGACATGCCCTCCCATTCGAACGTCCAGATATCCGAGAATCTTAACAGTAATAACAGTAATCAGTACGTTGATTAATGTCAGTGAACTCAGGGGGACGATCATATAATGATATGATAATTTTTGATAAAACGATTAGGATGAGTGATACGATGCAAACGATTCGATGAAATACGATTTCGAGTGCCATTGCGATTGTGCCAACATGTCAAAATTGCAACAGTGACAAAATGACACAATGACAAAACGTCCAAAACGTCCAAAACGTCAAGGTTTAACCGTTATCGGTGCCATGTCGCCATGTGCAGCATGCAGCGGTAGCATCTCCATTGTTCATATAAACTCGTGCTCCCTGAGCGTCCTCAGATTAATGTGAGAATAGGATGCGAATTGTCGTTTGAGTTTGGATTTCGAATTGATTGTGGATTCGGATCTGGAATGGGATGCATGATAACGATTAAGGTTGAGGTAACTGGAAGACACCTCGCGTAGCCAAAAGAGGAGCTGCGGAATGCACTCGGGACGTGGATCGGTTCTGATTGGACAAGTCAATAGATCGATCGATCGACCGGCAGAAACTTGAAGAGATGGTACTGATTGGTTTGGGTATTGAAACTGAGATTAGGATTGAGATCAGAAATTGGTTTGCTTAATGTAACCCTCGCTCACGAATCCGCTCTAGCGGACGCCTTTTACCCGTACCATGGGGGACATTGATATGTTGACCGAGTGTAAGTAATTGCCCCCCGGAATATGCCGTGTCCATGGGAAGGAACTGAGACGCGAAATGTACAGACATGTTTACTGATGAGTTAGATCTCCAGATATCGCGCTCGGCTATAGGGTCGAACGTTAACCGCGATATCGATATATTAAATTTAAACCGAAATCAGTCTGACTAGTGAGGGAATATTGTGCTGCGTCCTGTCAGATCTGAGATGGACGCATGTGGGATCTGAGATGTGGCTCGCCTCCTATGTGGCGAAAAATTGTATTGTCTTCTAGATTAAGGTTGTCCTTCACCTTATTTTTTCACTTTCAGCTACTTAATCCACCTTGTCCTGAGCCACTTCTACATATACACCGCCCCAGTTCTCCACGCTTTCCACCCAGGGCGATCTTCACGTAATTCCTAGTAAGGAATCGAACGTGCGACGTGGGAATGAGATTGAATTGCGTTTATTCCAAGGCCGGTACCATGTGAGATCTGGAATATCTGTGGTTATG
>QFEC01008082.1:0-10979 GCA_003316585.1 Gomphus bonarii
TTTTCAGGAGGGTTGGGTCATGTGAATATCCAATCCATTGAGGTAGACTTGGTCACCTATGCAATACTCAGGAGCAGGGATGCAGTGTTGGTTGTAGCACCAAGCCATGTCATCCTTTGCTTTGGCCAGTGCCAACTTCACATCTTCCAATGACTTCTCCATCCTGTCTTTGAACTTGTTCACCATCTCAGTTTGGGGCTTAGGCTCTTGGGGTTCTACCGTCTCAGCCTCACAGATCCTCTTCAGCATATTGACTATGCAAATGTTGCACCAGTTAAAATGGATATTAACACTGCTCACCATAAACTGGGTCACATATTGCATACAGCAATAGCCCATGCAGTCTCTATAGGAAGCATCACTTGGATCAAGCTTGATAATACCTTGAAAGCCGATTTTTGTGAAGCCTGTGCAAAGGCCAAATCAAACCATCATCCATTCCCCAAGCAGTCACAAACTTGCATGACCAAATATGGAGAACACATCCACTGGGACATCTGGGGACCTGCCTCTGTACAAAGCATTAATGGTAATACCTATGCAGCTGCTTGAATAGATGATGGAACCTGAGAAACAATGGTATACTTCCTGAAAAAGAAAAGCCAGACATTTGAATGCTATAAGCACAATGAGGCTCACATCAAGACTCAAATGGGTTGTATCAAAACAGTACACTGTGATAGAGGGGGAGAATTTCTTTCAAAAGAAATGAAAAGCCATCAGGACGCAAAAGGAACTATTAGAGAACTCACCATCCATGATTCCCCACCTCAGAATGGAATGGCTGAATGTGGCATGTATACTCATACTGAGCAAGCATATGCCTTACTCTTAGGATCTGGCTTCTATGGGAGGAAGTGATGAGGCACTCAGCATGGCTCCAAAATCAGACCCCTGCACATGCACTTAATGGTATGACACCTCATGAAGCTCAGTACAAAAAAAAACCATACCTTGCTGGAATTCAAGAATTTGGCATAGCCATCTATGTAAAGGACATAAATGTGAACAAGTTAGACTCACGTGCTATAGTTGGCAGGTTTGTTGGATATGATTCTGAATCAAAAGGTTATCATATCTACTGGCCTAACAAGAAATCAGTTATGGTTGAATGTCACATTGTATTCAATGAAAATAACATACACATGACTGATAACTCAGATATTCTATCTGGTGATTTACTGGCTGAGGGGGAGAGGGACAATACCACCCAGTCAATCCCACTTCACAAACCTACAGAGGCATCTAACACCCAGCTACACCCAACTGAACCCGAGGAGACAGTCCATCCTGATCCACCCGACCGCAGTACACCTACCTTACAAGATGATGCTGTTGCTGATCTCTCTGAGAATTCTGATATATCTCCAGACCTAAGGAGAGGTCAACATGTGAGGAAACCTAAGAGTGCCTACAAACAAATGAATGAAGGACTTACAGCAGCCTTTGCACATTCTAAGGATATCAGTCAGCAAAAACAAATAGAACCTGACTGAGAAGATTCAACTGACTGGCTGCTGAATTCCCAACTTGACTTTGCATTACTGGCAATGACTGGCCTTGCTCTGCATACCCTTGATGAGGCTCTCAGAGGACCAAATAGAGACCAGTGGCAAAAAGCATTAGAGTATGAAATAGGCTAATTAGAAAAACTCAACACCTGGGTGATAGAAGACTTACCAAAAGGTCAAACTGCTATACCTTGCACAGAAGTACTGAAGGAGAAACCTGGACCAGACAATCAGATCATATTCTGAGTACAAATTGTAGCTGGTGGTCACAAACAAATAGAAGAGATCAACTATACCAAATCATTCTCAGTAGCTGCCAAACTTCCATCAATCTGAGTCATGTTGGCCAACGCAGCTATGTTAGACTGGGAGATACACCAGATTGATGTAAAAAGTGCCTACCTTAATGCACCGCTGAAGGAAACTGTATATATGAAGATTCCATGTGGCATAGCAAAGCCAGGGAAAGAAGGGAAAGTCTGTCAGCTACTAAAGGGGATATATGGCCTCAAGCAAGCTGGCAGAGGTTAGCACCAAGAACTCACCAAAGTGTTCACAAGCCACCTGGGCTTCACTCAGTCTGACATTGATCATTCAGTTTTTCACAAAAAATTGGGACTCAACCACACAATTGTTGCAGTTGCAACTGATGACATGATTGTTAGCTTAAAAAGAATAACTGAAATAAAGAAAATCAAAAACAAACTTGAACATCACTGGGAGATATCAGACCTTGGAGAAATCAGATGGTACCTTGGATTTGAGCTCAAGCAGAACAGGAAGGAATGTACTATATCAATGAACCAGAGAACTTACATTCAGAGCATGGCAGAGAAGTTTGGGTTGGTGAATGCAAAACTGGTACCTGTCCCCATGAACCCAGGAGTGATCTTCAGTAAGGACCAAGGACCAACTTCCCTATCCAAGGTCATGGAGATGTGATGAGTACCCTATGCTGAAGCAATTGGTAGCATCCTATGGCCAGCAATGGTGTTGAGGCCAGATATTGCTTTTGCAGTTGGTATATTGGCACAGTTCGTCCAAAACCCAGCAGAGATCCACTGGAATATGCTCAAGCACATCATTGTTTATCTGCAAGCCACAAAAGACTTATGGTTAACATTTGGAGTAAGAGAATATGAACTCACCATGGGTTACTGCAATGCAGACTGGGCAGGCCAGAGTCATTAGCATTTGATCTCTGGTTATGTGTTCTACATGGGAAGTGGAGTGGTAACATAGAACTCTAAAAAGCAGAATGTCATTGCTTTGTCCAGTACAGAAGCAGAATACATCTCACTCACCCATGCGGCCAAGGAAGCACTGTGGTTGCAGATGTTCCTTGCAGAGCTACATGGGAATGAAATGGAGAACATGACGATTAACTGTGATAATCAGGGGGCAATCACTCTGTCAAGAGATAATAAATTCCATACAAGGACCAAGCACATAGACTTACAATATCACTTCATCCACAAATGCATTTCCGATAAGAAGATTTCCATCCAGTATGTAGCCACTGAAGAGAATGCGTCAGACATGTTTACAAAGGCATTGCTGAAGGTGAAGTTCATGCAGTTTGTAGAGGGGCTAGAGCTAGGCTGTGATTAGGTCCCTCACTCAGTATGTCATGCTTAAGGGGGAGTGTTGAAGATATTTGAGTATTATCATTCTTTGTATCTTTGTCACCAATGGAACTATCTGGATTCAGACTCTGCTGCAGACTATTTTTTGTTGTTTAGTGTGGAGACGTGGCTCAACTTCTAACCAGAAGCTGAGCCTAACTCTTTTAGCTCTGGTTGTGCACATTATTCCAACATGAACTTCCTCAGGTTATTCAGAAAGTCATTGTAACCCTGATATTCCTTGTATATTAGATGGAGTAGAGGGTGCTGTAACTTGACTAACAGCATGAGTACTGAAACAGGTGGTTATGATAGACATATTAATATAAGATCAGGAATATAAGTCAGAAATACTGTTAAGAATGCCTGAGGTGAGGTTCTTCCATAAATCTCATGTGAGGTTGTAACTTTGGGTGAGGTTTGGAGTAGGGCTTGGCTTTAGCTTATGTGCTGCACCATCCAGATCCCATAGTATCCCTAATTTCTGAGGGTGAGGTCTGACAAAAGCCTAGGGGTAATCTTAGTCAATTTTCTGACTACTGAGCTACTAATTTACATATATATCATATACTAGATTAGTATTTCAATAGTCAGGATAATTTCAAATCAAAAGAACAAGGGGATTTCTAGAACAGAAATTAAAACATAGGCAAGGTCAAACATGGATGAGTGAGGATAAGGTTCAAGTGAGGTGTGTTACAAAGATTGTTGCATGAGGCAACAGAAATTACTAAATAGAGAAAGAATATTATAAGTGGAGAATTTAACTGAATAAAAGAAGTGATAAAGAGCAAGGTCTAGACTTTGAGGCTGAGTAAACAAGGGCTGAGCAGGATTGCTCAAAATAGTGAAAGGATTACTTAAACATGATGACTAAGCAAGTGGGGATCTCATGAGGTGAGATCCTAACACCCCCAGACTTCCATACTGTTTGGTAGTTCAAATATTTACTTAGTATTCCCACTTACTTGCAAACCTTGAAAACTCAGTAACTCAGAAATAAAGAGACTGACAATCTGTAAAGGCAACCTAAGCAGGTGTTCTACCCTCAGGCAGTGCACTGGCATAAGGGGATCTAAAGATTTAGTACAGGACCTATGTGTTGTTGGAGGTTGTAGATTAGCTTTCCTTTGGGGAAATGGGGTTCTTTGGGAATGAGTTCAATACTGAAAACAGGAATGATGGTTGGAAAATATAACTAAAATGATAACAATGTTGTGGAATTTTTGTGGTATTTATTGATAGGAAATCTTTGGAGTTATAGCTAAAATGTCTGAATAAACTCTCCAGGTTTGCCTCTGCTTAGGTGCCATCCTGAGAAACTGGTCTGGGAGCCAAAGCACCGGTTCACTGATAAGTAGAAATATTTGGGAATATGTGGAGTAACAATAAATGGGTCTGGTAATGTAGCTGTGTCCTCCAAACTGTAATATAACAAGTGTGTGGTGATGTAGTCCCAAAAAGGTAAGTGCAACTTCCGGCACTTAACGTTCGGTTTGAGGGCAGATAAGAAATTCAAGTGTAACTTGAAGTCAAGTAGATGTGGGGATTATTTCTCTATTGATTTCACTTTGTGTAATTTTTGTTTGTAGATACATTGGGGTATTTATAGTAAATGGAAAATGATTTGTAAGTTGAAAATAATATGGAACAAAAAAGGAAGGTGGCCTAATGCGGCCATATGTGTGGTGTATGTGTGAGTGTATGGGATTTTTGATATGGGAAAACTTCATAGGGGAAAAATGGAGTCATAATATGAAAGATGAAAATATATTCTATATGAAAATACTCCTCTGCCAAGTGTCTGCTTCTTCTATCAATTCTGGATGGCGGTGTGGCTCTTGGAGTTAGATACAGGGCCATGTGGGTGGTGTCTGCCATACTATCATCATTAAATCTTGAAAATATTTGTGGATGACCTTTGTGTAGTCTGTAAACTTTCTGCGAAGTTTCATTCTGAAAGGATTGGGATTGGTGGAGATATAGGAGTTTTAGTGGTGGAATATGAGGATGAATACTCAAATAATCCCTTATTTATAACACTATGTACAGTGACTAGCATACCTGGCAAAGGGAGATCCAAAGAGAAAACTCTAGGGAACCCTTTGCCCACTAACTATGACTATATATGTACCATTGCTAGGGCACTCCACTCATATCGAGCATCACTCCCTGCATCAGTCAGATGTAGAATCAGGGTGCTGGTATCACTGGTGATTGCTGAAGGTGCAGCTGATACCCACAGTTGATGCCTGTTGATGGCAGCTGCCAGCTGTAACATTCATTCAGCATGTATCTTGGTCAGCATGGTTGGGAGTGTACCAAACAAATCTTGGTCAGTGGGTATGGCCCTTGGTCAGTATGGCTTCAGTCAGGACCTATTCTCAGGGGTTCCCCTGACACAATCTAGGAGGGTGTAACACATAAGTTGAAACCAAGTCCCCTCAACTTCAAACCCTCTTACTACTTGACATCTAAGATACCAACACTCATGAGCTCAACACCTCAGTCAACATTGGAATAACTCAGTCAACTTCAGTCAACTTCTAACACCCTTGTTCAGCCTCAGTCAACCTTATATGTCCTCAGTCAACATTGACTATCTTCAGACATCAACTGACCACAAACTTAACACGACTCTAAAAATATTATATTTTCAAAAAAATCTTTATATTCCTGAAAAGACAATGAAAAACTCTTGTGAAACTCCATATTTTACTAGGTTGAGGTAATCTCTTAACTTGTCCAGTGTTTGGTGCTATCTGAAACAGCAGCTTCTACTCTGTACCTATCTGAAACTCTGATCCTGCTCATTGCTCTGAAGATTGCCTTAGGTTAACATAGTAGACATTTAGGTTAGGGATAGTAATGGTACTAGGGTAATTACTATACTATATCTGAGTTCTAATAGATAAGCACCTGCATGGATGCTTGCTATACTCCACCATCTGTGTATGAGTCTGGCACAGCCCTGCTGTGTCATATGTGTATGAGTCTGTGTTTAAGTTTGTCTACACATCCTTTATTACTTTAACAGTGAGGAGCATACCTTCAAACACAGGAAAATGGGTGACTTCGTGAGGGGAGGAGGGGTGTTTAGCCGTGCTTAACCTCTAGAATAGAATGGGTTGTTAAGATGTTGTTCATGTGCCAGTGTCGAATTCAAGCCGAGCCGCTTCTATGGGTATGCTTTTTGTGTCAAATTCTGCGCCACCTCCCCCAACAACAGAGGCTACGTACCATTCTGCTGATTGAATGTTGTTGAAAATGTAGGTAAGAATATCTACTACGAGGTTCAACTCACGTGCTCAGTGGTAGCAAGTCACAATTACGTCACACAAGCCAATGTACTAAAGGATGGGGTACCTTCTTTAAGGTATATCTCCCTCAGAGCAGTAAGCAGTTGGGCTTTCTTTGGGGAAATTTGACTGACGGTATATTTCTTCTTTCTATCAGACAGAAAATAACCTCCTAGTCGGGTTTGACGGAAAACCTTTGAATCGTGGTTACCCTGCACATTCATAACAGATTTATTCCTTTGAAGACGTAAACGATTTCACGAGGCTCTCTCTCTCTACTGTGAACTCATCAAGTCTTTCTTCTCCTCGCATCATTGTGCTACTCCATTCGTTTCATCACCGAAGCTCAGGGGTCTACAATCAAACGAAGGGGTATAACCACGCCACGACCTATCACGACTCAAACTTACGATGCCAGACGACTCGCTAATAGTTCCAACACTCCTTCCTACGGGGTCCCTTCATTTTGCAGCCGTTAAGGCTGATTCCGTAGTCCAGGACATCCTCAACGCTCTTATGCACCTTAAAGAAGTACAGGAAGATATCCTAGGAGACTGGCAGTGCGATCGTTGGGCGATACAGAAGATCAGGAAAGAGACAGCAGGAAGATACTGGGATGAACTAGAATTAGAACGTCTGTCCGATGGTGAGACATTACCACTGCTCAACTCAGGATTACGCCAATTTTAATGTCAATCTAGGTATTTTATCCTCCATCGCACCTGTTCAGCCTTTGCTGAATCCTCCCACTGCAACGCCTCAATTTCACCGTCATTTCTCATCATTTCCACTTACGTCTCACCTTCATACCCCTTTTTTGCGTCTTGTCTCTCTTCATCCTCATCTTACGCTTTCCATCACATTCCATCGTGTTCCAGAAATTCAGGACGGATTCCAGTGGACAGTTTTCTTTGCTCGTAACACAACTGTAGAGGAGGTTTTGGATGCTGTTGGTGACGAACTTGGTCTGACCAAGGTGCTCGAGGGGCCAGGAGGAGGAAATGTTGATTATATCTTTGAAGAAGTCTGGGAAGAGGGAGTTACAGAAGGTATCTGCTCTCCTCTTGTTTATTGGAGTCACAGTTTTGAAAGTTCTGTAGTATCTTCGCGTCTCAGGCCGGAGCAAGTTGTTTCAGAACTCCTCATGTCTGAGCGTTTTCCGCCAACAGCCTCGGCTTCAAAATCTCACCGCCGTTTCCGTATTAGTGTCCCTGACGAGTGGTATCGCCGCTCTGCTTCCAAAACTTACTCACTTTCCTCATCCTCGTTTGAGGACGGCGATACTACTGTAAAAAGAAGATTATCAGATGGTAATGATGGCGAAGATGATGAGGACGAAGGAACAGCGAAAGCTGTAGTAAAGGCTCATCCGACAGCGGAAATGTCCGGATCACCTACTCATTCGTCAAGTGCAGATTCGACCAAGAACCGCCTATCGATTTCGAGCATGTTTGATAATTGGCTCCACAACCCATCACACTCGTCTCCCTCAATACCTCCAACTCCACCACCCGAGGATCGGCGCAAGAGCGTTAGCGAGCCGGTCCTTGTAGAATCTGGCACACTTCGTTTTAAAGCTACACCAAAAAATGGCGGTCTCGGAATGGATGTTTCAGAGACTGATTCGCAGGAGGAAGATTCTGCGGAAGTTGATGTTGTCGACTTTGAGAAATTGATGGACGAGCTAGGACTCAAGGGACCTCAACGTCAAGCCATGCATCAGCTTCCTATAGATAGGAAGAAATACCTTTTACGCCAGAATCACCACTTTCCTTCAGAGAGTGGGAACAGACTTCCATCAGCGTCCCTTGCTCCTTCGCGAATTGCCCCCACAACAACTAGTCAGACGTATGGCCCTGCCAGTGCAAGCCAACTTCTTCCGCGACTTGTTCCTCAGCTCACAGGTGACAGCATTATGAAGCGATTTTCTATAGCTGCATGGGGGGGCGGGGGGTCACCTTCTACAACTCCGGGGGCAGCAGTAAAAGAGTCTGTGGCTGACGCTGAAGTTGTTTCGATAGTGCCGCAGACGACTGGCGGCCTGTGGAGTAGTTGGTGGGCGAGTTCCGGGGGCGGGAAGGATACAAAAGACAAGAGTGCTTCTGAAATAGGGAAGGGTAACGTAGATAGTCCGGAACGGTATGTTGATGGAATACAAAATGGGTGCGTTGTTATCAGATTACTGAATTCTTGAAAGTAACGTTTAACCCGTGCAGAGAGCTTTCAGATTCACGCCTGGCCAAACACCTTATTTCCCTACGGGTGCATTTATCGACTGCTAAACTTGCATGGATAGAGAATTTTGCAGGCAAGCATGATGGTATGAATGCGCTCGGAACCCTTCTATCTCGATTAGTAGGCAAAGGTAGCAAGGGTCGGAAACGAACAGACACGGAAGAGACAGTTTTACTAGAGCTTGTAAGAAGTTTACGTGTGCTGTTAAACACAGAGGTAAGTAAACCCAACTAATTATGACTGCAGTTGTAATTGATTCCTTGTCTTGTATTCAAGCCGGGTTTTAATCACGTATTGTCGTCACCAACACTGGTGACGCACATCGCGTACACACTTCATACTTCCTCGCCCAAGTTACGCACACTAGCGGCCGAGGTGCTAGCGGCCATCTGTGTGCTCTCTTTTGTTGAAGGACACAGGCTTGTCCTTGCTGCGATGTCCGACTATCGCGTAGCGCACGACGAAGCATTTCGATTTGAGCATCTTGTTGCATTATTACGTCTACCTGATTCAGACACGGAGGCTGTGCAAGAACTTGAAGAGGAAAGAATGTGGGAGACGAGAACGGCAGCCCTTGCCTTGATTAACGCGATTACTAACTGTCCTGAGGCTGTTGAAGAGCGAGTCATGTTGCGTGAGGAGTTTGGGCGAAGAGGATTGAATGAGGTCATAGTGGTACGCACCAGTCTCTATTTGCCTCCCTTTTTATTTAGTCATACTTTCGGCTCAATTAATTAATAGGCTTTGAGATATGTGAAACCCCCTGACGCGGTGTTAACACAGATCGATGTGTATAGTGAGGAGAAGTATGAGGATGAGGTGGATCTGCGTGATCGTGCTCGTAGCCTTTTCAGTGAACATGACCGAAGAAGGTCTGATTCAGAAGCTGCATTAGAAGAACTAATTGGGATAGCAAAACAACACGGAGAGCTGTATCCGATTATGGTTGAAACACTCAAGCGGTATGCTGTCATCCTTGACAAGGACATTACCCCGTGTGTTTTTACCACCATGTCACGAATTATTCACTGAATATGGATCTCCTCAGGCAGACCAAAGCCGAACTGTTTACTGTCCTGGATAAATTTGTAGAACAAGCTGCTCTGTTGGACAGCTTGTAAGCTGTTGCATACGGTATAGTATCTCTTCCTAGTACTGATTGACCATTATTAAGCAGTGATGACAATTGGCGTACCTTCATGAAGCGGTTTGCTTCATCTGTGCAACACATCACAGGCCAGGAAGCCATCGACGTCTTAGCTGGAAATCAGGGTTCTAGAAATGTCGTCGAGGAAGAGTTGGAGGTTCTCCGTGCGAAGGTCGACGAACTCAGTGATGAGGCATGGTTTCTTCATTTTGAGTGTAGGACGTGTGCTAAACGTGACCCACAGAGAATTGAGCTTCGAAACGAGCTTAATGAACAAATAGCAGAGGTCAACACTCTTAAGTCTTTGCCGTTAAGTATCGGTGTATCTCAATCCAAACATACATCGACTGGCGGCCAGGAGGTCTGTCTTTCTCTCTCACAAAACAACTGTGATAAGAAACAATTTTCTTCGAATAGTCAAATCAGAATTTCCATGGCCTAGTCCAACGTCTTGTTTCAAAAGAGAAACAAGTGCTACAACTACAAGCTGAGGTGGATCGACTTCGAGCACAAAACCCCTCTGATGGTAAAGACACCGTGAGATGATGCCTTTTGTACAGTTAAAAGGGTTATAATGACTCGTATAACATATAGGACGAACGTGCCAAGCGTGAGCGAGATCGAGCTAAATGGACTACCTTGAACGACGAGATCGCTAAGCTGAAGACGAAGGTGAGAATTAACTAGACATTATGAGATATATCTCAAGTAATTATTATGGGTCAGAGTAACGACTTGGAGAGTGCGCTGGGCCACAAAGACAAGGAAGTTATTTATCTTAAACGTGCCTTGGAATCAGTCTATTCCCGCTTTGAGGCGAATTTTGAAATCCGGGCTCAGGACCGAGATGCGGAAGTAGACGCACAGCTCATTGCATCCCAAGCAATCGACAGTCTGGTTCGCAAAGACAACGAGATTTCCTCGCTCAGGAAGGAGATCGACATGCTCACAAATCAGCTGGCTACGAAAAGTCAGGTAACAACAGAAAAGGAATTCAAATCACGTGTGCCGCCGCCGCCGCCACCCAAACCAAGGCGTGCTACCTCTGCTGCAGCAATATTAGCCCCAGGTGAAAGTACAGTTACCAATGGGTATGTGGCATCCTCCCCTACTTCTTCGCCTCCACCTCCGCCTCCGCCTCCACCTCCGCCACCTCCACCTC
>QFEC01008097.1:0-10547 GCA_003316585.1 Gomphus bonarii
GCGGTAATACACGACGGAGATTTCGAAGGGGGAAATGTGCGTTGGAAGAGTAATTTGGAGTGCGCGGGACTGGGTGAGAGTCGACGAAGCTGAGAGGGCGTGTAAAGATTGGCGGATGACATGGATAGCGTGCCTAGGGAGGAAGGAACTTAGAATCTAGTTTTTAAGCAGCAGATACGCAGATAACTAGGTTGGTAAGAATTCAATGAAATAATGAAAAAGAATGGCGGAACGCCCCAGAATTCAGAGGCGTCATGCAGCAGAGTATTGGCATCAAGCCAGTCCACATTATACTCTCAAGAAAAAGTAGCGAGGAGGGTATGACAAGATATCCCACAAGATAAACTGCTCACTTCTCAAGGAGTTCATATTCAAGCCACCGCTGGTCGAACACGTTACGCTCACCATCCTGGACGACGAAGAGTATCCGAGCGCTGTTGAAGGGATCAATAACAAGGTCTAACAATATAGATAGCAAACGAACTCGTCCTTGCCATAAGCCTTATGTGCTTCTGCAAGTCCTTCCGCAAGGAACGCTATCGTCTCATTGGGAGGCATGTTTGACGGGGACAGAACCGCAGAGGCATTATAGTAGCCAGTCGCCGCAAGAAGATACCTGCAACACTCAATTCAGCACCTTTCGCAGTGCCATATTACAGGTCATAACGGGTCATACCGATGCAACGCAGCGGTTTGACACGATAACGGACCAAAGGACGACGAGATCGTGTTAAACTCCACCTGCTTCAAACTCCACGCGCGTGGTGTGTCCGGATCTTCATGGACGAGATAGTCCGAGCGGAACAGTCCCAAATGCAGGGGCTTGCAAAACAAAGCAACCTCAACAAAACCGAATTTTTTTCTCCCCGCGCCAAGATCACGCACGGCGGAAAAAAAACTCGCACCTGCACCACGCCCGTCTCCCGTACCTGTTTCCACCCACGCCAGAGCTGCCCGACGAACGCGTCGACCTTGCCCACGCCCTCAACCTCGCCCATCACATTGTCCAGAAACTGCTCGTCCATTGCGACGCGGGCGTAGAGTACGTTGTACAGGGGCTGCAGCCTCTTCGCCTGCAAGAACAGACGCCGGGGGAAAGGTGTCGGAAAGAGCGTTATGGGGGCGTGTATTGCTGACGTGGGTGCAGCTGGAGGCGATGCAGCAACGGGGAGATAAAGCAGCCCATGGGACAATGCGTATGTGGTCGCAAGAACTGTCAGCGATTCCAACCGCTCCTCCGACACTTCTGGAGGCCAATCCATTGTCTGTGACAGTGTCACACATGCTGATAATTACCGGATGTCTTACGGCCAACTTGCCTGTCAAGTGTCGGTTGCTTCTTATATTAATGCTCCCTTAGGGGCGGATGTTGTAGACGGGTGGCTAGCCGATCCCCGCGTAGAGGGTAGATGATCACAAGAAAAAAGAGTAGCTTCCACAGCACGATAAAAGGGAACAACAAGAAAATAAGAGCCCTTGAAACACTCAAAAATCACCTGCTTGCGTCTGATTGGCAAGTTAAAAGTTGAAAATCTTGGTTGTTCTGGAGGTAAAGGAAAACCACACTTCTCACAATATCGTATTGATATTGGCAAGCTGAATCTCAGGCTCCTTTTCACAGAGGAAGTCAGGACATATTCTAAGAACACGTCCAGCTGTCGGCTACGGATATCGAGTCACTTTAAATGATGGAGTTTGAAGAAAGTTTGATCACCAGCTGTGTGAACCGCACAAGTCCACGTTATTTACACACAGGATGAAAGAATTCCCAAAGTTTGCGGTAATAACATGCCAGTCCCGACTG
The DNA here is from genome assembly GCA_003316585.1 of Gomphus bonarii. Lineage (NCBI taxonomy): Eukaryota > Fungi > Basidiomycota > Agaricomycetes > Gomphales > Gomphaceae > Gomphus > Gomphus bonarii. The sequence continues at coordinate 1,805 of QFEC01008097.1, forward strand.
ACGTGAGCTATGAACAGATGGTCATTGCATGCTGCAGTCAACGTCTTGTAGAAGAAGCATGCCTTCACGGCAACTCGATGGTATGAGTATTGCTAGCTATACATGGTGTGGGTTGTCACAACTATAATGAACGAGTGCGAGTGAATCAAAAGGCACGGAAGTTAAGGGGAAAAAAAAATCACATAGCTTATAATGCTCGCTGCTTCTTTCCCAGTGTTTCCCATCTGCATACCTAATGAAGAACTCGAGCTGAGAGGCAGACACTGCTCCGGTGGCGCGATGCCACTCTAAACTGTGTGCCAGTTTAATATGGCACGCCAAGGAGAATATGACGATGACTCGCTATCATGACCGAGTGTCTCGATGATTAAAGGAGATGATGGATATATGATTTAAAAGTTGGTAAACATGAGGGGACTGCCCCAAGAAATAACAAGCTGCTGCTATTGATGAGATGGTTATGTTGCCCAGATTACCGTTCCTAGAGCACATCTCTCCGAGTGCCTGAAGGAGACAAGCATATTACACAACAAGCTTCAGCGGATGTAACATATGTTTGACTCTAATCGGACTTGAGGTCTCGGAGTGCACAAGCTTCAGAGGATGTTGACTACCGGTGCGATTGGAAGGCCCCTAAATTAGCAGACTTAGTGTTTCAGTGTTTAAGACAATTTATCTTGATCTGCGGTGATGGCGATAACTTTTGTCAAACACTCAAACCACTTGGTTTCACCGCCTTGAAAAAAAAGTATAAGCTCAGCCCAAATAGCAATTATCGCAGGCGCGGGGCTCCGCCGTTGAAGGGAGAAAAATATGGTTGTAAACCTGAACGGCCCTTAAGGGGCGATGAAGTACAACCTGATGCCAACTTCACCCGCACGTCACGCAAAATTCCCTACACTCCCAGCCGGTCCTCCGCCTGTCTAACTACCGTACCACTGAGGAACACTCTAAACTCTGAAATGGGAGATCAAGGCCAACACGAGCTCGGCTGATAGCATGACATCGTATAGGCATCCACAAAAAGAACCTTCACTACCACGAATGTTAATCCACGATCGCTCTAGAATAACATGTGCCCTTTCTTCCTGGTAAGGTTCATCGGTGCGAAACATATTTCTTTCGAAATTCGAATCATGCCGATTCAGGAGGAAAGGAATGTCACAGTAGTCTACTCCGAAAGAAAAGGATCATCTAGTCAAACGTAGCGCGTATGCTGTTCTGGCTCTCAATTGTGCGCCTTGTCGAACTTGATTCACAGCATCGGGTCCCCCAGTCAGTAAAGTAGATTCACTCGAGGACCGCATTCCCTAAGACACCAAAGGGAGATGTGTACCATTACCAAAAACAAGGCATGGGTGTCAGGTTATGAGAGAAGAGACTCATCCAGCGAGAAAGCTCGGTGAGACGAGAAGAGATATCGGAGGGGACAATGGAAGCAAGAGAAAGGAGCAGAGGAGATGGTGGTCGCAGAGAACAATCGGGGCAGGGGGAGCCTGCCTCTTATACGAAAACCTCAGATCCGCTTACCTAACTGCATCTCATGAGCAGTGACAACGAATCATGGATTTGTCTTCCCGGTGCCGAGACCTCTGGTACCACTATGCAGGGGATCAATCACCAATCAGTTCCGGATTGGGCGAGAGGTCTGAGGCCGCCACGGGCGCATGGCTGTAGGAATATTTGGTCCTGCCGCCAAGCACCGGAGATTGCATCTCGATCCTGCTGCGCCATAACCGTAGTAGCGTAGGTGCGGAAAGGCGCGGCGCACCACATGTTCAGTGTTGAAAGGATACAGGATACAGGAAATTCGATCAGCCTCCATTGATAAGAAGCAAAGATCGATTATGTGGCACGTGTGCACGCTCTCCCTGAATATATTATATGGATTAATAAATGAATCGAACGGCTGCTCAGGTGACAAAAAAAAAAAGACATGCAACTGGAAACGCGGTTATACTTGGATTGGAGTCGGGGACTCACTCTGCCCTTCTGATGATGGCGTTCTTGTTTCGGTGGCACGATATTGCGTTTGTATACCACCTTGTGAACCTTGCCCGAAACTGGAAAGATTGGCTGGCGGGTTTTTGGAGAGCAAAGCAGGAGCAAGCGGCGTGTGCAGAATATGTAAGCTAAGAGTAAGCGCAGCGATAAAATATGTGTTTATGCTATCACGTGAACCAACAATCTTTGCACAGAGGTTGCATCTGGAGGTCGCCCACGCACCAATGTCAAAATTAAAGTGCAGCTGTCAGGCGCATCTATCTGCCCAATTAAACGTTATTATTTAAATCAGCGATCTTCTGTCAGAGCTTGTGTCTGTGCTCACCGAAAGGTATGTCGACCTGAGCACTTCAGACGGGTGCCACTCCTGGAGCCTCGTATTGAACAAAACGCAACTCGAACTAAAAAAAAAACAGGGAGGTATGAGGTTCGGAAAGAAGTTGCGATATAACTGCGATCTACCTAAAACAGAAAGCTACTTATGAGTTAGCACTAGAGCTCTCTTGCAGAACTAATATAATCAGCTTCGGGAAGAAGTTTAGACGTGAAAACTCAAGTGGACATGAGCACAGCCACAAAGAACACAGCAACCAGACGAAGGAAAAGGAAGTGGAGAAGATGCGGCGATGAGGGGAGGTAACTAGTAAAGAGGGAGCGAAGAGGGCAAGAAGGAGTGAGAATATCGCCTCAATGAGTGATACAATCTAACTTTACCACCGGTCTAGAAAGGAGGTGACAATCCATCTTGGAAACTCAGATCGAGACCAAAAAGAACGTGGAACGACTGATACAAACAATCTGTAAGCAGAGGAACAGATTAGGGAATTCGTAAAAACTTACAGCGCAAACAAGAAGACCGAAGGAGGCCTAGAGTGAGAGTATTGCCCCAATGAGCGATTAATAGAAGGTGATGGATGGGGGTGAAGCGGTGGTGGATTTCGGAACGACAGAGAGTTTAAGAAACCTTGAACTCACGTGGGACATGCGCACAGCCACAAAGAGCACACGGGAGAGAAGAGAGCGAAGAGAAGAAGATATGAAGTGGGGGAAGAGGCGGCGAGGAGAGGATAAATGTAACTAGTAAAGAGGGAGCGAAGAGAGGTAGTCAGTAGCTAGTTAGTACAGGTGCGAGCACCCAACCAAAAGACGACAATCAAGAAAGCTAAAAAAACGTAAGAAGAAAGTAAGAAGGTAGCTAGAAGAAGGTGGATGGTGAGGGTGAAGCAGTGGTGGTGGATGATCGAAGAAGGGGGAGAAGGGGTGGACGTTATGGCGAGTGACAGGCATGCGGCCGGTCTTGCACTGAATAAATGAAAGAACCTTATGAATAAGCAATCAGTGGCCAGGTATTGCCCTACAAAATCCCAAAACATCAGGAAACAGTTTTCTTGCAGTGTCTTGTACAAGACAAAAAAGACTGACAGAACCAAGGTCTACCAGGTATTCTGGGTGTAGGGCTGCTTTAATAAATTTACGTAAAAGACGACAAGCTTTTCGCAAGTTCATGCAAGACATTGCAAGACAGCCAGTCATAATGTTTCTTGTTTGGAATATGGGTAGATGTAGTATATCTAGCTGGCAATCCTGTAGTCTTGGATTTGCTTGTCATCTTGACAACAAGACCCCCGAAACGACTCAAAAGGGCGGAAGAATTTTGTGTATTTTTGAATGTCCGGAGCTTGGAAAAGAAACATAACACTACCAAACCATATCTCATTCTCAATTTACACTTTTCAACCTCAAAAGCCGCATCAATACCACTTATAATATACTTTAACTTTAGGGTTATGTGTGGGTGCCCATGGGTGCCTGCAGTACAGGCCTTCCAAGCATAGACAGACCACCATGTCGGGAATATTGGGCTCTGTGATTTCACCATGGCAGAATGCCTATAGGTCTACGGTTAGTTTTTATATTACCCTACTCTCCTCAACAACACCCATCGCATCTATCATTTCCCTCTAGCGCCATTTCGCGCACGAAAAACCGGTCATCTTCTTCTCTCTAATATTGGGCGCCATTGGGCCCGTTCTTGTCGTAGTCGTTCCGCCCATTCGTCAACGTATGGGGTGGAAACCTGATGAGAGAGTACCCACCAGCTACCCAGGTTCGTACCTTGTGACTTTTGAATCCCGCTGGAGTCGCGTTTCGCGCAGCATCCACGCGCAACTTTAGTTTCCTGTATTATTTGTCTACCTCCTATGACTAGAAAATTAACCACCATTATCATATAGTACCCAACCGGCCACGCAGACCAGTTCATGGGTACGAAGATCCATGAAGTGATCAGGTGTAGAAATTGTACATTGCGATAGAGGAAGGAATAACAGAACAAAAAAACCTTGTCCATCCCGATTTACAATTTGTGAAACCGCACCGCCCCCACCCACCCTCATTCTACACATGCTCATTACAGTAACGTGATCACTCGCGCAGCTTTTCCTCTCCAGTTTCAACATTAATCACTAAATGTCTACTCAAAGCAATCGCCTCCGTGCCGGGGACGACTACGATCGTCTGCGTGCCATCTACGATCATTGCCGGGCCTGCTACTTGGTCTCCTAGATCTAACTTCTCGAGAAGATACACCGGCGTATCATTCACGCGTCCAACGTTTTCAAAGTACACGCTGTATCGTGAGTCTATCTTAGAGTCCGATGCTGGACGTGGTGGCGGTGATAATGAAGCAAGCTCGTTGAACACCGAGGGTCCGAGAGTGTCAAAGGTCTTGCCGATACCGCGAACCTGCCATTCATTCTTACTGAGTATCAAGTAACGAGAATAAGACATCACACGCACTTTAACATCGTCTACGACCATCTTCGTCTCCAATAAAAACCCAAACTCCTTCTTATATTCCCGCTTGAATGCTGCTTCGAAATCTTCGGTATTAATCTCGTCTCCCTCACACACTACCATGAGCGCCGTGTCCGTGCCTTCAAAACGCATGTTTAGCATACGTTCGGTGTGTATGCGCACGCCGCTGAAACCCTGCTGCTTCAGTTCAGCCACAACATTCTTGGTGAGTACATTTAGTCGGGAAATCAGCCCCGGTTTCGTGGATGCATTGTATTGTGTAGAGGATGGCTCTTGAAGTTCAAAAGCTCTGCAATATTACGCTAAGATTACGTTTGAGGTTTATCGCATTAGACGCACCTGTCAGCTAATGCTAGACCATACGCTGACAATATAGAGCTATGTCGGTGAATTAAAACCGTCTTGATCCCTAACAGGCGCGCAATCTCGCAAGCGTGCTGGCCACCTGCACCACCAAAACTGGCGAGACTGTATAGAACGACAAAGGAACATATGAGTGCACACATCGCGAGCATAAACGCCTCACATACATATGCTTGCCAGTTGCAAAACCACGAGACTCGGTCAAAGCTCGGATGGGACGACACATAGTCTCGTTAGCGACTTTTATGAATCTGAGTTCCATACAGGGTCAATGCAAGCAAAAGGGGATAGGGTACTCACCCATATACAATCTCATCCATGTCCATACGCTTTGCGATACCTGGATCGTTATTAATACGCTCTGCCAGTTCCTCAAACGCGCGTCGACTAGCGCCCACATCCAAAGACTCCCTCTCTGACTTTCCGAAGATGTTCGGGAAGTAGGATGGTATGAGCCGCCCCAGGAGCAGGTTAGCGTCCGTCACCGCTAAAGGACCGCCCTTCCTGCAATTGAGTTCAATACGACGAGAAAAGAAGACGGTATAGGTTTCACCGATAACATGCGGGTCCCGGTTCCGCACCTGCACTCTCTGGCCCTGCTTGGAAAAGTCCGTTTCTCCAGAAAAGGCGAGACCCACCACCAGCGGCAACAGTGTTAATGTCCAACTGGGGCGACTGGATCGTTATCCCAGCTGTCGTTGTCTCATACACCGTCTCGAATCGACCCGAGTAACGCGAAACATCGGTGGACGTCCCACCCACATCGATTCTACAAACACATCCATGAGGAAGATAGGTAACTCAAGGTTGTTACTCACCCGATGATTGGCTGTCGTCGTTCCTCATCCCAGCTCGTGAGCGCATATCCCACAACGCCACCAGCCGGACCACTCAGTATGCTCTTCAGTCCTGAAAAGTTGTTGAAGTCCAACAGCCCTCCATCAGACCCCATAAACTCTACCCGCGGATCATGCAGCCCTTCTTCGGCCTTTTTCGTCCCTGCTTCCCGTTCATCCTTGGCCTCTTTTCCAGAGCCCCTCCTGAGCTTATCGTCAAACCCTTTGTAGAACCCGTCAATATATTCCATCAAGATTGGCGTGAGATATGCATCGGCTGTGCTTGATACACCTCGCGGGACCAGCTTGATCATGGGAATGAGCTGGCTGGAGATCGACACCTGCTCGAAGCCGATACCACGTGCAATTTGACCGACGATAAGTTCGTGTTCTGGGTATGTGTATGAGTGAACGAAGACGATGGCGAGAGAGTTGTACCCTTTGGAGTACAGAGTCTCAAGGTCGCGCCTCACAGCGGCAACATCTGAAGAGGCATGAGGTGACGTAAGAGCATAGGGGCTGCTAGGCTCACCTGGCTTCTTAATGATCCTGACAGCTTCACCGCTGAGACCTCTCACGACTTCTCCAGGTCCCTCTGCATCGTGTATTCCATCCCAACCTGGTCCTTTTAAGCCTCTCGCCACTTTCCCATCTTCAGTAAACACCACTGCATGTTCAGCAGTCTGAGGGTCGTAAGTATAACCGGCAAGTGTCACACGTTCGTCTACCTCCAGGACATCGCTATAAAGAGGAGTGGGTCGCCGAATATTAAGGTCAAAGATCTTTGGACGCGACTGGTTGCCTATATGAAGGAGGTCCTGTGGCTTGCATGAGTGAGATAACGCGGATAATGATAGGGCCAGTTACTTTGAAGCCCTTGGTAATGACGAGGACATGTTTATGTCCTTTACGTTCAAGTAACGCATTCGTAGCGACCGTAGTTGAGAGGCGAATGTAATCTGACAAGCACACTCAAATCAGAATAACAAAGCGTCAATAGGTATGCAACGAACCGATCTTGTCAGTCTTGAGCACCTGACCGCGTGGAATTGAGGTGCCCGTGACCTTCTCTAGGATACGACGGATACCTTCTGTGGGTGCATCTCGATAGTTTGCTGGATCCTGAGAAACTATTGTAACAATAAAACTGAGCCTAGGAGAGGGTCAAAGAGACCCGACGACATACGCAACTTCACAACAATCTCTTTGCGTTCTGAAGGATCGGTGGGGTCGGGATACGATCTAGAGGTATTTTTAATCATCTTAGAACACGAAGACTGGTGGGTGGTGCTTACGCATGGACGTCACAGAACGTCCCTCCTCGGTCTGCACAGATGCGGATAGACCTATCTGGTACTTGAACGGCCTGTGATACCTAGTAAGACGCTGAAAAACCATTGGCACCGATACTGCATCATCGCTCTTACTTCTGAGGCCATTGAACTTGAATTTGGTTCAGCGCTAAGACACATAGCGTAAGCAGGTGTGTAACTAGTGGGGACACTACTTAGTGAATCTTAGTCCAGCTCACCGCCGCCATCATCATAACCAACTACGGAACTAGTAGGACTAGCACATCAAATAGCTATGAAATCTCTCATCGACCTACCGTTCTAGAGGCGCTCCAAACATTGCTTGAAGGCGAGGTATGAGGATGCGAAAGCATATGTATAGACAACACCTTCAAGTTATTAGGATTGCTGGCGCAGTATGGTATATATGATGTTCTTGTCAACTCCTGCAATATTTGAGTATGACCATGAGTGCTGACCAGAGGTCCGTTGCAACTGCCTTCAAAGCCATCCTTAGACTGTGAGATCTATGTCACCAGTGATGTAGAGGTTGTGGAATGGTGGAACCCCATCGCATCTGCACCCTTTGACACGATTATCCGGATCTGGAACGCAATGATGATCGAGTTGGTGGCCATCCGTTAGGTGCACCCACGCGAGGTCAATTCATTCATCTTCTTGCCAGATGGCAGCTACATCGCGTCTCCATGGGATGATAACACTGTACATGTCTGGAACGCGATGGCTGGCGAGTCCGAGATCATACTCGGCACAAGGAATATGTCTCATAACATTCCAACTGGATCCTGATCGTGCAGTGATAATCACAAAGTTTCCAAAAAATTTAATTTTTTTTGATGTCAGTAATATGGAGAAGCATGTATGCAAACTCCAAGGGCTGTACTAACAACTCAATGCTAGGCACTGCATAGATAGAAAGATTTATGGCTCAGAAATAAATATAAAATTTTGTAAAGCGGTCACTTTTGCAGAAGGTTATCTTGTCTAATAAAATTGTGAGAAAACTAATGTGTGTTTAGAATAGCCCAAGGAAGATTCGAAGGAAATCTGCTTTTCATTAGGATAGAATCACATATGCAAAAGTAATCACTTTAAAGGATTTTCTCAGTCTTACAAATAACCAAATCTTTCTATGGCTGCTGTGAGGAGCCATTGGCAGTTGGTCAGCGTCAGTGACTTCACTGATACCCTACTCGTGTCACGAGAGGAAGAGATCGCAAAACAAAACAAAACAACACAAAACCGGACGTCTGACTTATTTATTTTATTTTTTATTATTTGTTTTTTTTTTAATTTATTTATTTATTTTATTTTATTTTTATTTTTTATTGTTATTTTCTCTTTTTTATTTTTTTACCATGTTTTGCACCCAGCCTCTTTCCATGGCTGGTTGTGCGATCCAGTAGTACA
>QFEC01008107.1:144-11777 GCA_003316585.1 Gomphus bonarii
ATTGTGAAGCGAATGAACTGGAGTGAGGTCTAGAACTAGGATGAGAAATCAATAGAGACTGAGCGGGTTTTCCCAAATGAGAAAGAGAACACTTAATCATGGTTGACTAAGCAACGGGGATCTCGTGAGGTGAGATCCTAACAGGAAGACAGGATGTATCACACACATATTGTCTGGAAGTTGAAGTGTGAAGGAGATGGGGCCTACTTGAGTGATAATCTCAAAGGGGCCTAGATACTTTTCAGTGAGCTTCTTAGATGGTCTTGTAGTATGGATATTATCAGATTTAACAAAGACTTTGTTACCTATCTTAAACTCTGGGGGCAGAATCTGACAACAGTCTGCTGATACTAGGTATCATTGTTGAGCTTTGGATATGGTCTTTTGGAGTTTTGGTGAAGTTCATCCATGACCACTGCAAAGTCTTGTGCTCTTGTGGAGGTGAGGTCTCACTCAGGGTGTACAGTGATTTTCAGATGGTAGCCTTCATTGGCAAAGAAGGGTAATATTCTGGTCATGGCATTCAGAGTGTTGTTATACATAAACTCTGCAATTGGAAGTAAGTCTGACCAGTTGTCCTGTTGATAGTTGCAATAGACTTGGAAGTATTGATCAAGTGTCTGATTCATGTGTTCAGTTTGTCTGTTGCCCTTGGGGTGATATCTGGAGGTGAAGTGGAGCTTCATGTTAAGAGACTTTTCAAGAGATTAAAAGAAGGATGACATAAATTCTGTACCTCAGTCTGAGGTGACATGTGATGGAACTCCATGTTTGGAGAACACATGAAGTATGAAGAGTTTTGCAAGTATTGGAGCAGTGATCATATTGAAGGTGGGAATGAAGATAGATTATTTGTTAAGTCTATCTACAATGACAAGGATGGTGTCATAACCAGAGGATGGCAGAAGTTTCTTAATGAAGTCCATAGAAATGGAGTTCTATGGGTGTTCTGGGATCAGGAGTTATTTGAGTAGTCCATAGGGGAAATGTCTCTGTGATTTAGAGCACATGCAAGTAGTACAAGATTTAATGTAAGACTTAATGGAGCCATGGAGCTTGGGCCAAACCTAGCCTCTATGAATAAGTTTGAGCATGCAGTTCTGTCTAAAATGTCCAGAGACTGGGTGATCATGCTTGTATTGTAGTACTTGGAGTTGAAGGTTGCCAACATCAGAGATATAGATGCATTTGTCCAAGAGGAGGAATCCATTGGGGTCTATAGACCAACATTTGATAGGGTTGTCAAGTCTAGCAGAGGCAATGGGATCAGATTGAAGTGATTGTTGGATACCCAAGTGTAACTTGTTGATATCCATAACCATTGCAGCTCAGAGGACTGGGTAACACAAGGATATTAGATGGAGTGAGGAGATGAGTTGCCAGTTGTGAAAACTGGATGTAGGTTGTGTGGATTGATGGTCATATAGTTACTTCCTCCCTCTTTAGGGTAGATGTCCCATCATCTTGTCAGAGCTTGGCACCAAGTCAACCAGGATGAAAAAATGGATGATGAGGTTGAACTGAGAAGGGTATTCAGACCATTGGACTTGACATTGAGTGAGGAGTTTGGTTGTGGAAAAATATTCCAGGTTTTTGTGATCAGTGATGACATTGATTGCTTCAGAGGAGCCTTTGAGGTAGTGATGCCAGCATTTGAAAGCTTTGAAATTGCAAGCAGTTCTTTGTCATAGATGTGATAGTTTAACTCTGGAGGAGTGAAGGTCCAAGAGTGGAAAGCAATTGGGTGGATGTCATTGTCTATTGGAGAGATTGTGGATAGTATAGTAGCAAGCACATAGTCTGAGGTATCAGTTTTGATAATCAGAGGGGACCCAGGGATCCAATGGGTGAGCACAGGAGTGATGGTAAAGTCCTTTTTAGGGTTTCAAAGGAGGTTCAACATACTTCAGTGAAGACCCAAGGAGTATCTTTATAGGTCAAACAGGTTAGTGGCTTCAACAGGGGTTGAGTATCTTGCACAAATGTCACATGGTCCACCGAGTCGGTTCGTTGTCTTTCATCCTTCCATTCTGCCATGCAGGACATCATAACTGCCAACATGTTATCATTTAGGGGCCTTCTCCAATATCAGGTCCACCGCCCTGTGACCGACGACTTGTCTATGGCATCATCAAATTCGATATCCTCATAATATTTCCAGTATCAGCTTCACCGCGACCTTTCATGGCATGGTGGAATGAACCAACCCCGCGACATGTGGCATGTAGAGAACCATTACGACCCGTTTACGTTTGGTGTAGGTGGCTTTGGAGTTCTCTTCTGCCAAAAATCCAGGTCAGATTTCGTTCGTCGTAAAGTGCGATCCTAATTAGAGTCACTGACCTAGGCGCTATTGCACAGCATTTCACTCGTATCGTTCTCATGCTTATGCTGCTAATGGATGGAATGAAACCATATGATATCAGCCGTCGGTTTACAGCTAGCAGAGCCCTCGAGTGTTTGGGAAGTTTCGCAGCCGGAATTAGCGTCAGTTTTATGGTGCACGTTGGGTTGTACACTACGTTATTTATGAAGACTTTGATCACTAGAAGAGTTTCAAAGACACTTATCAAGAAATGAGGTTGTCTCTGTGAGCCAAAGACATCATTTCAGATCAAACTTCTTCGCCGAATTTGCGATTATGATCGGGGATGCAGGCTCGTGTTAGGTGCATTAGGGAATGGAAATTGGAAATAGACTAGAGTTCACAGAAGTGCTCGGAAGATGTTTAATCATAACACTCTCCACATGGAACCAGGAAGCGAGAGGGAATACGGATCATTCTTCACGGTATATAGTAGCATTTTTCTATAATCTGGACAGAAATGGATTATTCGACACAATCATTAGTAGCACTGGGAAGTTTCTAGAACCATTGCCAATGATGATGAGTATACTCGCCAGAGCATAGCATTACCACGTCATTCTTGCAATGCAATCGAAATACACACCATGATCCAATTGATAATCTTCACGGCTTAGCAAATCATTCGTGTCGAGCTCGCTCATGGGGGTAACAAAAAATTGTGGAGGGAGGTTCTTATTTTTATCTTCATATCAGCATTATAAATGATTAGAAGCTAAGTTGAGAGGAGAGTGAAGGCTTGAGATCTACAATAACAACAAGGCCTGAATGATATCCAAAACATGCTTTGGAGGGAGAGAATGCATGTGACGAGAAGCCGCGAAACTCTGGTGGAAAAGAGCAAGGCTCAAGTGGAGGGTCAGCAAGAATCCAGTCCTTATCCCAAGATAGAGACACCGGATGCTCCCCAGGAGTCATGAGTTGAAATGTGCCTGGGAAGATATGCGTGACTCGGCTTTCGTCCGGCAATGCGATGGAAGCGAATTCTGTGTATGAAGTCGATCCACCAGTGATGTTCCCGATATGAACTGTGTTGTCTTCCGAGCCAGAGATGACTCGGGTTCCATCAGGCGAGATGGCAACGGATGTCACCCGGCCAGAATGTTCCTCAAATATATGCTCTAGTATCCCCGTAGCAGCACTCCATACTCGGACCGAATTGTCTTCCGAGCCAGACACAACATGTGTACCGTCGGCTGAGACACACCGTACGGTATCCAAATGTCCCTCAAGTATGTGCTCGATCTTCCCTGTGGTAGCATTCCAAATCCGGACAGACTTGTCGGCCGAACAAGAAACCACACGTTTGCCATCACGTGAAAACGCAACACACCGTACCGGATCTAAGTGACCCATCATTTCCCGCTTTGACTTTCCGGTAGCCACATTCCAGATCCGTACGGACTTGTCATCCGAGCCAGAGGCGATTTGTTTCCCATCAGGCGAGAAAGACACGCTGTACACCACGCCCGAATGTCCCTTTAGCACACGCACTATCTCCCCCGTGTTGGCATTCCATATCCGGACCGAGCCGTCCGCTGACCCAGATACAACCAGTGTCCCATCAGGCGAGAATGCCACTGACAGCACCCAAGCTGAATGTCCTGTCAGCTCAAGCTCTCTCTTCCGCCGAATCACATGCCAAACATTAGCTATGCTTGATTTCCTGTTTCTCCTGTTCGTAGTCAATTCAGTCTCTGATTCTCTGGTGCTCAGATCCCAAATCCGGACTGAGCAATCCCAAGCGCCAGAAACGATGCGTGTCCCGTCAGGCGAGAATGCAACAGATGATACCTCACCCACATGTCCCTTCAGCACGTGCTCTCTCTCTCCCGTCCCCGCATGCCAGATCCGGATCGAGGAGTTGGCCAAGCCAGCCACAATTCGTGTCCCTCCAGGTGAGAAGCAAACGGACCTCACCGAACTCAAACGATCTAATGTATGCTCTGTCTCCCCGGTAGCAGCATTCCAGATGCGGACTGAGCGGTCATATGAGCCGGACACCACACGCGACCCGTCAGGCGAGAAAGCGGCTGACATGACCGGATGTGAATGCCCCCCCAGTACGAGCTCTATTTCTCCCCTTGTTGCATCCCAGATACGCACTGTCATATCTTCCGACCCAGACACGACACGCGTGCTATCAGGTGAGAAAGCCACAGACCAAACCCAATCTGAATGTCCCTCCAGCTCCCGCTCTGTCTCCTCAGAACCCGTACTCCAGATTCGGATGGACTTCCACGAGCCAGATACCAGACGCGTCCCTTCAGGCGAGAAAGCCACAGACAGAACCTCGTGCGAATGTCTATATATCCCCACCGTCTCTCCCGTAGTTGCGTCCCAGATCCGTACCGATTTGTCGCGTGAACCAGACACAACGCGTGCCCCGTCAGGGGAGAACGCAACGCACCGCACCCTATCCAAATGTCCCTGCAGCATGCGCTCCATCTCGCCAGTAGCCGTATTCCAAATACGAACCGACCTGTCCGCTGACCCAGACACAATTCGGTGGCCGTCACTAGAGAACATGACAGAAGTAACACGTCCACGGTGTCGGATGACATGCTCTGATGTCAGCTCCCATCCATCTGCAAGGCCAACTAGGACTTTAGCGTGAGGTACGTTACAGAAGGATGTCGCATATTTCTGCCGTAGTAGAGACCGTTTGGGAATCCAGGTAAAGGCAGAGTGATATGTGTTGAGACAGTGGCGGCTGATTGCCTCAGATCCCATCTGGAGGCATTGACGAGCATCATCAAACAGCAATGTGTAATTATTGTACATCATTGGGTATTTCTGTCAAAGAGGTGAACTGGTACTCTTTTCTTCTCCACACAGTGGACTCACCAATGTGGCATCTTTGGCATTGCGCAGTGACTTGACACCTGATTCTAGCTGGCCAATTACACTCAGGCATTCAAACCAGTGCAATAAATGCTTATCGGCAAATTCTGAAAGACAGTTAAGTATCACTGGTGGCTCTCCATGAGACAATGCTTCCAGAAGATGAAAGGCCCAGTGCATGCACGAGTATCGGAGGGCCTTCGAAATCATCCTAGGATCTTTGATTTCATGGGGGAGTGTTCCAATTCCATCCTCAGGCAAATCACAGATGTTACGTCTAAGAGAGCTGTTCAAGAGTTGAAGGCACTTGATGGTGATCATTTGGTGTCCTCTTGTAAAGTCTACGCCGTGTGCTTCGCAGCGCTCTGGATCCACAATGAACTCGCGAAACGAGGCGTGAAAAATATTGACGTGATCATGGTCATTTGACGGAAGATGAATAACTGAACTAAATGGAGATAGATCATGTCTAGCCTCTTTGTTGTCCAACAGGCAGGCAATGCCAGTCACTGAGAGCGGATTTTGGAGAAGGACCACAGCGGCAAGTACGTCATGTCTCGCGGACTTCTCCCCCTGGCTGAGATCATCGTGGAACGCCTCTTTCATTATCAAATTGTAGAAACCGTCGAGGGACGGGAGAGGCAGTGCTGAGCGTGTCAACTGGGTTAGCCGCTGCCTCGCACTGGCGTCCATCTGGCCGATATATCGCACGGCAGTTGCAGCAAATATGAATAACCCATCTGACTGTTCAAGAAGACTCTTTATCTCGGGTTCAGTTGGCCAAAGATAGCCAGACTGAGAATATCCGCGAGATTTCGCGATGTCGGAGAGTGACGATATAAGATAAGTCTGAATGTCTTGTTGTACATCATGCTTGGCTACCTCGTGAAGAGTGAATTCTCTAGGTTGGTGTGCAACATCACCATGAAAAGCAGCCACGATCCAGCCCTCCGGTCGACTTGTGATGAAGAACTTGAGGGGAATGTCCATATCAACATTAAGGATGGTCTTGATCAACGATGTGATTATCCATTGCTCGGAGGTGGAACATTCATCGATACCGTCGATCACGATTATGTAACCACTGTCCCTTTTGATTTCAAAGGCGCGCTTCATGGGGTCGATGATCAGGGAGTTGAACTGGTCATGCACAGAGTTGAGATTGGTCACATCAGGTTTGCTCTCAAGAACCTCGCATATTGCTGATCGAATATTAGAATTAGATCGAGCAAGCATGCTGGCGATCGTCGGGATAATGCGGGATGCCTCCTTCAATGCTGAGCGAGAGCAGAAGAAGCTCGCTCCAAGCTTCTTTTGCACGTCCAGACGCTGGCACAGGGTATGAGCAATGCTGGTTTTGCCTGTTCCTAGGAACCCATTGAGCCAGAAGACAGGTGGAGCGGAAGGATTGTGTGACCAAGACTCTATATCCTCCAAGATCTGCACACGGGTGTCATCTATGCACCCGTGGGGTTGGTCGCCTTCGACACCATAGCGGGTCTTGTAAGAGGCACGCGCTGCGGGTTTGAGGAGCGCCAAAGGATCTGGCGGAGGGTCTAAACAGATGTCAGGATGAAGGTGAAAGCTGAAAGGGATCACCCTACGTACTGTTGACAATCGACGTACTATTGACAGTCGATGTGTTGTTGTTGTTGACAATCGACGGACTGTTGATAATCGGTATACTCACGCCTCCATTTGCATCTGCAACGGAACGCGTGTGTTCAGCTCTGCGAGGTCTGACTTATGGCTCAATAAAAACGCTTACGGATGTTGACCTGATTCCAGTCAAAGGTTACACCCCCGAAGGAAAACGTGGACTGAGGATTGGTATCAGACGTTTCCAACATAATACGGCTGGGCAGCTGCCCTATGTGCTGGTGGGAGGAACAATGCGTCGAAACTTGTGTGCACTGGTCAGGTCCGCAGGCGGAGGCGATGCCGGCGCCACACCGTCAGAAGCCAGGAGCCTAGCGAATAGAACAGAAGCGATTATGTGCATGTACCACTTGCTGTAAGCAATTCACCGCGTTCTTTCCGGTCTTTGGCATACGGTTTAGCCTCCGTTGTTAGAGTAGCCCATTTGATTTGCGGAACTTTATAATAATATATATTCAGGTTAAACTGCATCTGGCGCAAACACAAGTTCACAAATAAAAGGATGTGTTGTACTGAGCACCAAGTGACGATACGTTCATGAAGAGTTCTAATAGCACAAGACGATACGATACTAAAAAATGTCATCACCGTAGTCATCGTTGCTCTGTAACGACAAAGTACAAATACTGTGATTTTAAAGATTGGCTAAACGTTGAACACAGAGTTGAGCTCTGTAATATCATGGGCGCTTATTTGAAGCTATACCTATAATTGAACGGATTGCACTAATCAACGAACACTCTGGACGAAACAGTCAGCATGAACTACATGGTCGTAAAGTATAGTAGATCAAGGACGTATGGCAACAAGCTTAAAGGGTACCCAATGATGTGTTGACATTCTTCGAAGAAGGAGAAAGTGTGCTCCGTCTGCCGAATGCGATGTTCAAGTTACCATCATGGGGATCACAAGCTCTTCCAATCACAAATCACTGTAAAATGTGATTGTACGTTCCAGAATGAGCCTGTGTGACAAGGATAATATGTCGTTAGATATTATAATCAGAGCAGCGAACAATGAATTACAAGACGGACGTTTATTGGTCCCAAAGATACAATTGTACGACCAAACGTTAAGAACAACCCAGGGAAGTCCTACGGAGAATCACCTGACACCCAGACTGCGAAATGGCAAGACATCATGCTTTATCATTGAGCAAAACTTTGTACAGCAACACATATTCACAATCAAACATTATGCAGCATAAAAAGGAACCTGAGTAAAGCAGTAAGGGTGCAGTTATAAAATTGACACGGACAGCTAGCTGAGTTGGCCCCTCACATCGTTTTCTCTGCTAGCACAAAAGCAAAGCAAAGTCTCGGCTATAGAAACTAAAATTGCAGGGATATCCATAGAGGTCGCGAGTAATAGAAATTCAAGATTGTGTCTGGGATGGCCATGGAAAGTAAGAGATGATCACCAGATTCTTACATCGGTCTGTAAACTTGAGGAAGCAAAAAAACTTGAACAAAAAAGTCTCCGAACTGATAGGTCAAATTTCATTGATACATTGACCTTTTCGATCCAGAGTAGGGATAACTCTAAACTTATGGGATCGAAGCCCAAGGACGACAAGTATGTAGCCAGTATCTTGATATTAGAAAATGTTGCCGCTGCGGTGTTGGGGGAGAATCCGCCGTGACTATCGCCACGGGCGTCAAGCGAACTCTACAAGTGGACCGTCGTCTCCACAATTCTAACCACCTCACGTCCGTACATCAAATTCGTACAAAGCCATTTGCCCTTGTGCTTCTGTTGTTTTGCGCGACAGTGCCCGTAGGTACTATGGCGCAAAATGACTAGCCAAGGTCACAGTCCATTGCAAGCTTAAATCCTCCAGCAATCGATTCCACTCGTCTGCATTAGCTTCTTTTC
The DNA here is from genome assembly GCA_003316585.1 of Gomphus bonarii. Taxonomy (NCBI): domain Eukaryota; kingdom Fungi; phylum Basidiomycota; class Agaricomycetes; order Gomphales; family Gomphaceae; genus Gomphus; species Gomphus bonarii. The sequence continues at coordinate 8,888 of QFEC01008107.1, forward strand.
TTCCTTTAGGTTTTGAAACGAAGGATGTGCACTATGGACGTGAGATTGCGGGAAGAAGGGGTTGGCTGAGCCACCGGAAGGGACCACTGGACGACCTTGGATGCGCCTTGGAAACTGGGGGATCTGGAGATTTGAAGAGTTGACAGCAAGCAGTGGGTCAGGTAAAAGATGGAGTTTAAGGGTCACAGTTGCTCGAGCTATGGAAGGTGAGCTGTTCGGCCGATTATGAGATTGACGGAGTAAAATTTAATCCTCTTATCTGCGATGGTGAAAATTGGACAAGTCAAGGGAAGATCACTTCGGTGGACTTGAAATAAGATCTTTCTTGATATAGGATGACTTCGTGGTAGAAATGGAGGATATTTTGTGTATGGTGCGTGTCTTTGCCCCTCTAGCTGCACGTCCCAGTATGTTTAATGACCGGCCTGGACTGATTATACAAGAAATAATGTTTCATTCCAGGTTGGCACAACGGAGATTTTAGTGATGAAAGAAGTAGGTTGACATTCGGCTCAGCAAAGGAAATAAGAAAAAGGGACCAAGTGTCGCCTGTGGTTCATTGTCGCAGACCTCGATATCGAGAGTAGGGGCGTGTCAACTGTTGGGACATATCTTGTCTATGCAGCTTGACTAATAACCCTGTTGTCCTATGATAGCTTTCCAGGCATTCTCGATGCGGCTCCTAGTTCTGGAACATGGGCGACGCGAATAGTCGAGGGTTGTTTGGTTTTCCCGACATCTCATGCTGAAACCTCGCTGCAGCACAGTAACCCCTATATTCTTGAACAACAGTGTTGGAAGAACGTTCAATTCTCTGGTTCCTCCAACTGCCAGTCTTTCAATCCTATATCTTTCCTAGACTTGTGACAGAGCTTACCGTGCCTGCCTACTGACAGTCCCCAAACCGTTTGGATGGCAGTTAATTTTCTCTCCGTCTATTGCAACTTGAAAATCACATCTAGGATCCTCCCTTCCACAAAGTATTACAAGTACTTGCGAAAACGTTGAGCAGTAGACCCTAGGGTGCACTTTCCGATAGGTGCCATGGCAACTGAGTGAACAGGTAATGGAGTGTTTATACCAGGCTGTGACGGAATGGTGCTGCTGTCCAAGAGTAGTTCCCGACGTAGGTGCATGGATAATGAAAGCCTCAAAGGAGGCAAGTGACCAACTTTGTTTACGGCGCTTGGTCTCCAAAAACCGCATCCTTGTCACCATACTTCTGACCCATAGTCCTTCCCGAGACTCATTTCCATCGAGTGCTGAGACACTCAGGCCCTCAAGTCGCTACATTGTAACCCTCGCATGTTCGTGAGCACCAAGCGCTTTCCCTAGAAGAATCCCATCGTCCGATTTTTGTCCAGGCAAAGTGGTGCCATTTACACGTACTGATTCGACCCACACCCTGAACTGTGCTATTGTTGTTCCTAACTCTTCGTCTTCAAAGTATGCGGACGATGTTGGGGAGGGAATCCTAACCAGCCGTACGTGGTCATACTGTTCCTGTATCCTACTACATTGCTGAATGTTTCAATCAGATTGTTGTTACACTGTTAAATCAAGCCCCCTTTCCCTACACCAAGTTTTACTCAATCTTGTTATCATGTGATCATGAAGACTCCGTCTGAGGCTCGCCCCGCCTTGATCGTGCCATTTCATCGTTATCGTTTATCATCGAATTGTCTGGAGATGTATGCATTGTGGTGGTGGTGAGAGTTTTCTAATCGCCATCCCTCTCAACTTCCAGGGTCATTTTGGCCCTTTCTGTACGGTTCTAGCGTTAAGGACGAAGGCTCCGCGCCGGTCACCATAACCATTTCGACTCGAGTTTCCCTGACCTAAGAATGGACGAATGGCTCACAACCATTGGACCTCTTCACTTCCTGCAGTCGTGTATCACCTGTACCACCGGACTTTCCCTTGGCTGTATGGCTAGGCTTGTCACCGTCTGAAACCAATGTGGCCAATTTGTCTACTATCGATGGTCGTTACAACCTCGACGTATGCGAAGCAAGTGGCGCATGCTCAGGGTTCACCACCTGGCACCCCTTCGCGCTTCAAATGAATGTCAACATAATATTCCACACTACAAGATTTGTGAACCAAAGATACAACTTGTGCCGCCAGAAGTCCGCCCTACTGGTGCCAGGTCATATCGTATGCTCATGCGGGCTATCCCTCTGGTCAGCACCCAGCCATAATCCATTGATGCTGCCGATTGCCTGCAGGATCATGGTGTCACCCTTTGGTCACCATAAAAGACAGTGACCGTGTGAGTAAGTCTCTCAGGTCCACACTCAACCCCTGTGACACGACTGTCATCGAGAAGCATGATGAGCGCAAAGACTTGATAGCTGAAGGACCCGCTGTGACGACATCTCATGAATGAGATATGATACCTGATTCTATGTATCACCGATCACGTGGCATTAGATAGAGGGAGTATGGCGTCATAAAATCCCATAAGGATTTTATTTCCATTCCATTTTATTTCTACCAGGACAATACGATATACCCTTGGATGTGGTCTTCGAATCACTTAGGTAGGCGACGCTTGACGACTCAAGTTTTTTTTGAGGCTCTTTCTGTCATAACGGCATCATGGAAAAGTTGGACATGCTACTTGTACACCAACGTTCAGCAAACAATACCGATGATCAAGTTCACAACGAAGCGGATGCTTAGGCTTTGCTTATGTGGGTAACGGGAATCTATTATTTTCTAATTTGAACCCTACCCTACATTTTGATTAAAAGTTGACTCGCACGAAATGTCGAACTAACACAACCAGACTCTACAGTGTTGTGTTTGCACCGCTGATCCCAGCTTATTGTCACTCATGTACTAGCTCGTCTCTTGGAATAATTCTACTTTCATGTTGCATGTTGAA
>QFEC01008108.1:0-11761 GCA_003316585.1 Gomphus bonarii
TGCCTGATCGCTCCTTGTCATCGCCGGCGCTTCGCTTACATCAATATCGCGTTTTCCATCGAAGCCTCATCGTTCGAGACCTGAAGAAATTCAGAGAAGTACCATTAGTATCCAGAAACATTTCTCACACGTTTGCAGAAGTATAGAGACCCTATACGATTATAGATTGATTTTACAGACCCCTGCGATTTACTGAGCCGAATTCCTGGAACGAGCGTTAAAGTGCCGCTTTGCACTAAAGAGGAGCTATTCGACGACTACAGATTATAGAACTAGCATACACCCGCGGAGAAACATTCCAACCAAGAGATATACTTTATATCTTCGCATAGAAACCCCCACATCATTCCATAGCTCTTAATCACATAACTATCAGCTTTTTCTACTGTTTCTTCTATGTACTATATATAAGATATAAGACTGGATATTTTATAACAATCTCCATGTCACTCCTTCTGTTACCTTCCACATCATCTTCTAGTATGTTCCATAGTTCCACATGACCCCATCTCTTGTTTAGTATCCCTGCATCCTAGTATAGTAACTCCTCCGCATTCGGACAACCCTGCTCCATATTAATCGCACACTCTGAATGTATTTAAACCTCCATGTATTCGTAGCTAGTTCCCTAGTTCGAATATTGATTTAGTCTTACCTCATTACCTCCGTCCTCACTCCACAAACTCCGCTCCGCATCTCCATAAATTCATGGACAGGACGATGCAAGAGGGCACAACACATAAGTTGAAGCCAAGTCCTCTCGACTCTGCACCCCAGCTCGAAATCAACCGTTCGACCACTCCAGACCTCCTGGACAAGACGTCTCTTACTCCAGACTTAACAGAATGCTAGTACTGGAGCCAAAGTGATCAAATCCTTTAGTTTTTGGAAGGCCATCCCCTCAGGTTCTCCCCATCTCCATGAGTCTCCCTTCTTGGTGAGGTCAAAGAGCGACCAAGTGTGAAGCAAGAAATCCCTGATGAATCGCCTGTAGAACTTAGTGAAGCCCAGGAATGACTGTACCTCCTTCCAGCTCTTGGGTGCCGGCCACTCGGCCACTCCATTAACCTTAACCCGATCCATCTCTACCTTCCCTTCCAAGATAATGAGCCTGAGGTATTTGATTTGTGTTCACTCAAACTTGCACTTTTCCTTTCAAAGATAGAGTTTGTGTTCTCAGAGACATTTTAGCACTCAGCGTGTGGTTCTTCAATGCTCAGCCAATGTTTTCAAGTAGATGAGGATGTCATCAATGTACACACAGACTGCCCCCTCTATGATGAGATGTTGAAAAATGTCATTCATCATCATTTGGAATGTAGCTGGGCTGTTGGTGAATCTGAAGAACATTACCAGTGGTTCGAATAGTCCCTGGTTTGTCCAGAAGGCAGCCTTCCACTCATCACCCTCCTTGATCCGAACATTGCTGTAGCCCCACTGAACATCTAGCTTTGTGAAGTACTTAGCTCCTTTGAGTTGGTTTATCAGCTCTGGGATGAGGGGCAGTGGGTACTGGTTTTTGATAGTCATAGCATTCAATCTTCGGTAGTCCTGCACAAGCCAAAGCAACCTGTCCTTCTTTTTGATGAAGAAAATGGGGGAGGCCATTGGGGATTTAGATATCTGAATGCACCCTGTGTTGAGATTCTCTTGGATGAAAATTTCAAGTTCAGCCTGTTCTAGTGGGGACATGGGATATACCTTGCAGTTAGTGGGGCTTGAGCCTGGTTCTAACTCAATTGCATGATCCCAAACCCTTCGCTTGGGGAGCTCATCAAATGACTCCTTAGTGAACACACTTTTGAACTCTTGTAGGTAGTCAGGAATCTTGATGTTGGCTCAGGAATTTCAGTAGTGAGCTTTGGCCAGTCTTTGGGAGGGTGCTTGTGTGGCTCAGATGTGTGATGGCTCAGGTGGCAACATCATGCACATCAGCCTGTCTCCTTCTTCTAACTCATCCCAGGGGCTCTCGGGTTCAGCATCATCCTCCTCAGGTAATTTTGGGAATTTTCCAGCTTGGCATGTCTGGATGTGATGTTTGGTCCTTCAGGCCTCCTTCTGCTCCTCCTGAATTTTGGTTTGGCACATGTGATACTTAGCTGGACAGCGACTCATTTTGATCTTTTGGGTCTGCCAGTCAATCTCCGGGTTGTCCTCCTCAAGCCAGGTGAATCTGAGGATAATGTCTTGCTTACCCAAGTTGGTGACTGCAAAGGTGGTCCGTTCTGTATGCCCGTCTACTCTCAGGGTCATCTACAATCTCCTGAATAGATCCAGCTTCATTAAGAGATCCATCCACATTAGAGACCGGGATTGGTCTCTGGAGCTTCCGGGTGGTGAGGTGGTGACATTCCACATAGGCTCAGTTCATGAATTGGCTGGTGGCTCCACAGTCCACGAGAGCCGGTCCAGATTTGACTTCTGCAGTATCTGTTGTCTGGATCTCTACTTTAATCACCAGGGACTTTGGGCTTGGGGCAGCTGCTATCACGTATTTCTTTGGGAGTTGTCTCTCCCATTGCTGAAGCCATACTCAAGGCAGTTTTTGGGGTGGTTTGGTTTTTTGTGTGGCTATTTTAGGTTGCTTGGACTGGGGGGTTGAAATGGAGGTTGTTTCATTCTCAAACTCCAGAATAGCAAACCGATTATGTACAGGCAGTGGGGGTAAACATTTAACCCACTGTGGGTTCCAAAACCCTTTTCTCCTCCTTCCTGCATCTCTTCAACCTCGGCTTCAGTCTCAGTCTTGGTCTCAGCCTCGGGTGAGGGAGTTCCTGAGAGGTTGGCTAACTGTAGTAACTCTGGCAACAGCTCTAGTTTCTCCTCTACACTCTGGTCCTAATGTCAAAGGACAAGGGGCATTCTCGGGCAAGATGTCCTGTCTCCTTGAATCGGTAGCAGACCCCAGATGGGTTGTTCCTTGCTTGGGTCCCGTCCAGCTCCATTGGAGTGGGCCCTTCTTTTGGTGCTGAGGGTTTAAGCACAGGTGTGAGCCAAAGGGGCAGGTGTGAGCCAAGGGGGCTGAAGTTTCGGGTGATAGTCCTGAGAGGTTTTGGGATCCCAAAGGGGGTTCTTGGAAGGTTAATGGGGAGCTGAGGGGCTGCCCAAGAGCTGGTTTTGTTAGCCTCCATGAAGGCCTCATTTGCCTCTTGGTTCCAAGCCACTTTCCAAGCTGCTTCATACCATTCTTCTAGGTTATCAAAGTCTGGTGCCCCTTTTCCTAACAAAGCCATTTTGGTCTGTATCCTCAGTTCTAGACCTTTCCAGAACTTAATCACCATCATTTTATTGTCATGGTATTCAGCTAGGTCTATAAGTTCCACAAATCAGTCAATGTGTCAAAGTACGATCTACCAAGCCTTGGTTCCCTCAGTCGTACCAACTGAAGTCCAACATACCATATTACAAGCTACATATTTCCAAGTCTTACATGCACTATTTGGTTTGGCTCGGCTTGGTTTGGTACCTCACACTTTGAACATGTTCTTCATTACTCACTCGCTTCACTTCAGTTACCCTCGGTACATGTACGGGCATGTATGCCCACTTTTCATATATTACTATTCTTACATCCATATTTTACTTTCTCATTTCAATGCCTTGTGCAACATTGTTGCATATCTTATGGCACCTCATTCTCTATATAAGTCATTAGTCCTCATGTATGTATTCTCCATTCAGATTATCGACTAAGTTAGACATACGCTACCAGTACTTAAGTTAGTAGTCCAACCATTTGGCACCGAGCATCTTGGACCCCTACCAAACATCCATCCAAAATCCAGTGGCATGGGCAGGAGGATTGGCGCAACACAAGAACATTGAAGCTGTTGCCACGTCCAAACCTCAGCTCATTGGACCAAGCCAAACCACCTGAACCGAGAGCATGTGTGCATGCATTTAACACAATGTACTCTTCTACTGAATCCCTGCCCTGGTACCAGTTGGTTCCTTCTAGTTGTGTGAGGGCTGAGAGCAGTTCTTTTTTTGGGCAGAAGTGTTCCACTAAGTCAGCTTCAAAAGCCTTCCAGTCCAAGTACAGAGGTCATCTGGTTTTCTCTCTTCTAAGAACCTTGTTTGCAAACTGAGCTGCTTGGTCCAACTTGAAAAATGAGAGGGCCCAGTGGATATGAGCTTGGTCATCTGGGAAGTGATCTCCACAGATTGCAAAGTAGATTTTGCAGGAGTTGAGGAAGGCACAGCCTCTGTCTCAGTTTCCATCAAAGTCCGAGGGAGAAGCTGGTCTGACTTGGGAACTGGCTGAGGGAGTGGGTTTCAGGGAATTTTCAGCACCTGTGCTCGGTGACAGGTCATCTTTGGGATCTATAAAGTCTCTCCCGGTGTGCATGGGTTCCTCATTTAGTTTAGTCATAATTTTTATCAAGGCTTCAGTGATTGCTACATTGGTTACTCAGGTTGCCATCAACTCTTGCTCTAAGAGCCGGAGGTGTTCTGAGGCATCCATCTCGGAGCTTGAGCTCAGTAGTACGTATGTAGCTGAGTCCATTGTGTTGTAAATTGGCAATTATCCTGAATTATATGCATATATTCAACACTAAAACACTCATATCTCCACCATTTTCAACCCCATCACCATGAGATTTTTCAGCGAAGTTGAAGACTATTCAAAGTATCTATATAAATATTTCCACGATTTTAGGAGCACATTTTGGCAGATACCACCCGCACGGCCACGTACCTTAACACCGAGACCCGCGCCACCGTCCGGAATTGGTAGAGGCACAAGTAACTTGGCAGAAGCATTTTCTGATACATATTCTATTTCTATATTTCTCTATGACTACATTTTCCCCCCTAACTATTTTCCTATACCAAAAAACCCATGCAGTCGCGCATATATCCCGCATTAGGCCATCTTCTATTTTCACTCCGTCTTATTTTCAGCTTACCAACATTTTTCCATTTTCTTTAAATACTCAGAATGTATCTAGAGAAAAACATACAATTGCATTAGAATTCCATAGAGGAAAACTCCCCAGCAATTACCCTTACACTCGAAAATCTCATTTGCGCCGTACCAAAGGTTCAGCGCCGAACTTTCACACTTTCCTAATTAGGACTATCTCATCGTACACTCGTCGTACAAGTGATCGGAGACCACAGCTACGTTCTCACACCTTTCTACTTCATTTCTATATATCTTTCATATTATTCTGAGTTGCGTAAGACTCACAATTCGCTGAACCGGCGCTTTGGCGCCCAGAGCGGTTTCCCAGGGCGGCGCCTAAGCGGAGGCAAACCCGGCAGTATATTGATTCAGAGTAGTTTTGAGATATCTTTACATTCTCCCAATCGATAAATACATTTTTAATTTTCATAAAATCAGTTCCTTTTACACTTTATTTGTCCCGCCATTTTTGGGTTTTTACCATTCATATTACACCCAAAAAGAATATACTTACAGGAAACCTAACCAGTAATTTGTCAATCCCCATTTCAACACATTGCAGTTATAGAGGAGGGGGAGTCCGGTGTTATGTATGCAAGTGAGGTGCTGTCTGAGTCACTTTTTCCAAGACCAAAGCTACCTATAGCTGCTACTCATGACATGACTCCCAGTCCTATTAGGTGAAGCTTTCCTAATGTAAGGGCAACCCCTGTTACACTTGTGGAACATCACACAGTGCTAGCAAGGGAGAAATCCTAAGTTAGAGATTGTTCTATGTACAGTAAGGGGGTCTCACCTAGCAAGGGGGAAATCCTAAGAGGAAAGCTTAGGGTCCCTTGCTAGTGAGCTGTTTGATCTATATACTGGTTGTCCGTGCTCTACTTCCTCAGCATACCTGACCCTTCTCTTGGGTCTGAAGGTATGCACACTGATTCTATAAATACTGGGCACCTAACCCTTATAGATCTTGACCTGAACTGAGGTACCTCTCATTAGCCTAAGTGACTTGGCCTCCAATTGAGTGGGTCCCTTCCTAGCCTTCCTTGGCCCTCAGCCTCCCACCTCAGATCTTGGTTCATAGCTCAGAAACCTTGTGGGTAAGTGCTGAGCTGTTTCTTGGGCCTGAGGGTGCCAAAGGTTCGGAAGGTCTTGCCAAAGACCTAGGGTCATTCGGTCCATTCCAGGCTGAGCTGTGTTCATTTTGGCTTGGGGAATGAAATGGGTTGTCCCCTAACACCTTGTTCTTTTGATTTGAAATCATCCTGACTATTTAAAATACTAATCTCATATATAATATATATGTAAATTAGTAGTTCTGTAGTCAGAAAATCAATTAAGATTACCTCAAGTCTTTTGTCAGACCTTGCTCCTTGGAAATTAGGGATCTTACAGGATCTGGACAGTGCATGTCAGGGTTTAGTTGATCTTTTCCCATTTACATTTGCATCTTGATTACATAATAAGTGCCAGAGTAGAGCATAGGGTTGTGACTGGTGAGATGGTGACTCCTCTGCTTGATCTCTGAGGATTACTGCTATACCAGGTGAGACTTACATGTATTTATTGTTAGTAAACCCTATATAACCTGAGGATTACTACTACACCAGGTGGATGTTGGATCCCAGATCACCTCCAACAAATCTCCACATTAGTGCCCTTAATCATCTACCTCTGCATCATGTCTGAGTCATATTCAGCCCTCCATTGTGCTCCACATCCTCAGATACCCTCTGCACACTCCACACTCTGTCCCTATCATCCTTATCACATCATCACCCCTGATACATGGACCTCCATGTCATCCTCCTCTCTCATCTTCTAGTATGTTCCATAGCCCCACATTATCTCTCCTCCCATTTAGTATCCCTGTACTCTAATGTAGTTCTCTATCTCCATTTGGATGACCCTGTTCCCTATTAGTCCCACACTCCAAATATATATTAACCGCCATGTATTCATAGCTAGTCCCCTAGTTTGAATATTGATTTAGTCTCCCTCTAGTTACCTCCATGAATCCACTCCATACCCCTCCATAGCACCTCCAAAATACAAGGACAAGACAACATAAGAGGGTGCAATGCATAAGTTGAAGCCAAGTCCTTTCAACTCCAAACCAGGTTCGACTTTGATAGCTTGGACTGCACAACTCAACCTCAGACAAGTGTCCTCAACCCATGGACTTAACAGTGGAATATCCCTTATCAGCTCATAAATATTGGAATATCTTGTTGTTGTGACCTTGTCAATAGCATTGCCCTCACAGTGCAGCACAGAAGCTGAAGCCAAGCCCTACTTTGAAACTCACCCAAAGTCAAAACCTCATGTGAAATTATGCAAGAAACTCAGCTTGGCCCTTTCTTAATAACCCCTGCTTGGTATAACCCAAGGAGATACAACAACAAAGGTTGGCATAACAGAACCATCCAACCATGTACAGTGACTCAAAAAATTGTCCCAATGTTTTGCACTTTCTGCTTCATGGTCACATAGCATCACAACAGGGCCAAACAGAGCCAATATGTTGGTGTATGTAAGAGAGGTCTTGTTAAGGGCTACATGTGAAATCAACATTTATGTAATTTGATGATGGTTCCATGGAGATACAGCCAATTCATTTTGGGGACTCATTGGGACAATTATTTGACTGGGAATCAGAAATAATAATCTGATGGTGCCTGGTTCCTATGACATGGGAAACTTGATGGATAGTTATCAGGATGATTGCACCTTACATGGTTCTTGGATCCAATGTACTTAAGAAGGGCTAGCATTCTCAGGATCCCCAAATTCAATATGCATCCCATCTCCTGTGCTCAGAAGGAAAACATCCTCTCCCTTGCTTCCAATGGTCATCCTAGATGTCATATTGCCTCAAAACTTGGTGTTGGCAGGTTTACCATCTCCAGAGTCCTTTGACAACTCCTCCCCAATTGTCAAATTCCTTCTTTTGGTCATCATTCCAAGCTCTCTCCCATTAATAAACAATCAATCCTCACTCAAATCACCACTAGGAAGGCTGCCAATACTGTTCAGGTCACCAAACACATTAACACCACCATCTCTCTGTAGGGTGCATATATGCACTATACCACCTCTGAGAGTGTCAAACTTAATATACCTGACCTTTTCGCTCCAAAAACTATCAAGAACAGTTCTTTATATACCATAGTATTTTTAAGAATTTTCTTGTATTTTTCCTTTCATTTGTTCACAAGTTCTCACTTTGTTTTGTTGTACACTACCAGGTGCGGCACCCATTTTGCCTCCACCTTAAGATTATGGGTGCAACCCCGCGATTTGGCAGGAACCGCCCAGGCAGTTGCTCGGTGCCCTCGCTTACTGTATGGGTGCTTGACTGGTGCTAAAGGGCCGGTTTATGCATATATGCGGGTGAGACACTACCCGCATATGCCCTCTCTCCTCAGTGTTGACAACCACTGAGGAGTGTAAAATATAATTTAATCTTCTGAATTTCTGCAAACTACTGTGAAAAAGTTGTATTATCCCCACATAGGTTATGGGCCCCAGGGAGCAAGCAGACAAACTGTCCCTGAGTATGGGAAAGCTAGCTACTGATGGATCAAATTGGTCCTTGTGGTGAGCTACTCTCCATACCTACTTTGAGTTGAAAAACCTTCTCAAACATATTGAAGGTATTGTTGACAGACCACTGGATCCTCCCACATTTGCCAAAGGACACAGCCTCACAGAAGATGAGGAGATTAAAGTGGACAAGGCTGAGGAGAGATTAGAGAAATATCTGAGCAGAGAAGGACTTGCTAAGACTCAGATTTTGGTCTCAGTGTCAGAATCCCTGGCACTAATGCTAGAGAAGAAGAAGACAGCTAAGGAAACCTGAGATGCCTTGGTAGTCGAAATGACAAAGAAACCAAAGATGCTCGTTACAACCATCCAGAGGCAGCTCTGGAACATGAAATGTTCTGAGGATGATGATCTCAGGGAACACCTAGATAAATCTCAAGATCTCTATGCTTGACTCAATGACATGGGAGCTCAAATCTCTGAAGGAGAGTTCCTAGACATACTACTCACATCACTGCCACCTTCCTATGAAGCAGTTATAAATGCCCTCATCACATCCCTTGAGGAAGTTGGAAAACCCTTGGATCCTGATAACATTATCAGAATTCTCAAATCTCAATACAATAGACGAAAAACTCTATCTATTTCTCAAGGGGAACAGGGTTTTGTGGGCACATCAGAAAAGAAGGTGCATATATGTGTGAACTGCAAGAAGCCAGGTCACACAATTGAAACTTGTTGGGCCAAAGGCAGCGGGAAAGAAGGTCAGGGACCTAGACAGAAGAAATGATCCAGATTTAAGAAGAAGAAAGAGAAGGGCAAAGGCAAAGGCAATGTAGCTAATGAACAAGGCTCATCTCATGATGATGAAGAGGAGCCGACTGCATTCATTAACCATGATTATGCAGCTACTATCAAGGATACAGTTGGAGATACTATTATATTGGATATGGGTGCAAGTTCCCATATGACACTTCATCGAAGGATGCTGGAGAACTATCACAGCTTCCCAATGCCAAAAACCATTCAAGCAGCTGATAGAGGCAGCTTCGAGGCTTATGGTAGTGGCTGACTCAAGCTAACTACTAGAGTCAAAGGGAAAGCAGTTAATTTAATACTAAAAGACACCCTATATGCTCCAAAGATCACCTTCACCCTTGTTTCTATAGGCTGGTGCAACAATGCTGGAAACCAAACAGAATTTGTACACCAGAAATGCACTATTAAGAGTTTGGCAGGCACAATATTACTTCAAGCACCTAAATTACATTGCCTTTATCGTCTGGACAATGAAAATAATCATCATACCACTCAGCTATGCCTTACCACCATAGAGATACACAGGAAACTCAGGCATATCTCACAAAAAGCCTTGAGATACTGTTAAGTGCATGCACACATGCTCTTGTTTTGGGTGTTTGGCTCAGTCCAATGAGCTGAGGTTTGGATGTGGTGTCAGCTTCAACGTTCTTGCATTGCGCCAATCCTCCTGCCCATGCTACTGGATTTTGGACTGATGTTCAGTAGGGGTCCAAGATGCTCAGTACTGAACAGTTGGACTACTAACTTAAGTACTGTTAGTGTATGTCTAACTTAGTCAATAATATGAACGGAGAATACATACATGGAACTAGTTATTTATATAGAGAATGGGGTGCCATAATATATGTAACAATGTTGCTCAAGGCATGGAAACGAGAATGTAGAGTATGGAGGTAAGAATAGTAATATATGAAAAGGCGGGCATACATGCCCATACATGTACTGAAGGGTACTGAAGCGAAGTGAGCAAGTAATAAAGAATATAGTAAGGCATGATGTACCAAACCGAGCCAAGCCAAACCAAATGGCACTTGTAAGACTTGGAAGCCTGTAGCTTGTAATATGGTCGGTTGGACTTTGGTCAGTACGGCCGAGGGAACCAAGGCTCAGTAGATCATACTTTGACAGATACCTAGTGAACCATGGAATGGTATTAGGCCTTGAGCTCACGAATACTAAAGGTAGAATCACTTGTGAAGCATGTATCAAATCGAAGATAGCTCGAAAACCTCTCCTAAAAGAACTAAGTGAACATTTGAAGAACATTGGAGATAAGATATTTTCTGATGTATGGGGACCATCTAGACACATGACTATCGATAAAAAGTCATATTATGTATCATTTACCAATGACTATTCATGAGAATCAGTTCTGTCTCTGATGCATACAAAAGATCAGGTATTCTCAAAGTACAAGCTCTATGAAGCAATGATGCTTTGCCAGCAGGATATACACATCAAAACACTACTCTCAGATTGAGGGGGTGAATATACTAGTGCTGAATTTAATAAATATCTAGAGCAACAAGGTACAAAACATAGATATACAGTTCATGACACTCCGGAGCAAAATGGAGTGGCTGAGCACCTGAACCGTACATTGGTTGAGAGAACCCATGCCATGCTTCTAGAATCTAATCTTCCCAAGAGTTTATGGGGATATGCCATTCAGCATGCCAATTACATCAAAAACCGCATGCATACACAAGCTTTACCCAACCTTTACCCAACAAGACACCTGATGAGATGGTTCACCATATGAAACTGAACCTACACGATCCATATGAATGGGGGAAGGATATATACATGAAAATCAAACAAGATGATAAACTACTACCTAGAGCCAAAAAAGAGAAATGGGTGGGTCACTCCACACAAAGTGATGGCCACTGCATATACTGGCTGGACACCAAGAGAGTTACAGTCAAAAGAAATATTATATTTGACTTGGGAGAGAGTGAACATATTCCTCCTATATTACCTCCTGATGATCACACAATTTCCACACCACACAGAGCCAGAGTTTCTCCACATCAAGCTATACCAGGACCACAGATATCACGTGACCGGATGCTCAAAGAGAGCCAGATTGAAGAAGTAGTGGAACAAACACCCTTGAGAGAATTTGAAGATTTACAACCGAGTCAGACAAGTGTGAGTAGTCCTATCCAACAACAGCTACCAAGAAGGAGTGAATGGATACATCTCCAATGTGAAAGAGCCGATCCTGGAACCGCACACATTATTACTGAGGGCATTGAGGAAGACTTAACCACACTTGCAGTCATAACTCAAGAAAATACTTCATACAATGATTCCAACATACTTGTGGATCAAAATTCCAAGGGAACTAACCACAACGATTATTTTGCAATAAGCACTGAACTGTTGGGTAAAGAACATGATAATATATTCACTCCAGCCATGACCTGACAATTTCAACAACAACTAAAAATGCACTAAATGATCCTACATGGAGAAAATCCA
>QFEC01008113.1:0-37503 GCA_003316585.1 Gomphus bonarii
AGAGGCGACGCTGGAATGGGCGGGAGGGTCGATGGGGGGGCGGGGAAATCGTTGCAGTGGAGGGAGGTGACGTCTGAACGTACGGAAGTCAAATCGGAACGGGAAGACTCGAGACTCTGGCGTGTATGAGGAGATGCAGACGAAGCAGAGTTGCTTGGGTGAGGGGACAATGAAGAGGAAAAGATTGCGAGGGGGGATGGTGGTGCTTTTCGGGTGTGCTGGTGCGATCCTGACGGTAACAATTTGGGTGGCGGCAAAGGGCTAGGGGCAGATGCATCAAATAGAGACGACATCAGACAATTTGTGGGAGCCTTCTACAAGCCCTCTCTAGGAAGAACATAGGTGAGCTACAACAAATGAGAAAAGCGGAATAGCTCACGGAATGCTGTGGAAGCCGACAACAGTCCCTCAAGCTCCCATCAAGCGGCTTATGCGCGGGGGGGCGCCGAGGTGGCTCTGTATGCGTTTCTGATAACTTAGGATTTCAAGGAAAGACACGGGATGCTGGACGTCGAGGCCCTCAAATTCGGAGGTAGTGTTTTTTAATCTTTGAGTGGTAGCGAGGCAACCCAGCGCATCTACTACGGTGCTGTGACGAGAGTAACGACCAGGAGCAACGACCAAGAGCAATGACCGAGAGGAGGCTCGCACGAAAGGAGTGGCGGCGAGGAAGTGTTATAGACAGTAAGGAAAAGAATAAAGAGTGCAAAGGTAACTAGGGAACAGGCCCGCCTTAATCAAACAAGCGCTGACCAATAGCAAGATCATACTTTGCGTGACACCATGGATTATCATTCTGTCGCCGAGCCTCGGTGGTCAAGCGTGAGCAAAAGATTGATATTAAGCCGATGGTCAAGCATTGCCTAACCCAGGTGCTGACAACCGAACACGACGCGAACTCATAGTAGCTCCGCTCATCAGGCACGTCATACACGATGCCAATCTGCATCATGAGATAATATGGATGGTATTTACGAGCCTACTCCATTGTATACGCGGCGAAATCTGATGGTGAGAGATGTGGGACGGTAATTCGGCACAAGTATAAGAAAAGCGGAAGAGGATGGAAGAATGGGCGAGAAACGACAAGGAAAACCTAGCGGGTCTTGGAGGCAGTATGGGCATAAGCGTAATAAGGGGGAAGCGCAGGAGGTAAGGTGTAAGATGAGGGAGGGGCGGGACATATGTCCTTGTTCGTTAAAAAGTCGTTATAGAGTGTTTAGACGGTCTGAGCCAACCCAGCACGCCATGGGGACCTGAAGCCGAAAAAGGACGAACGCACATCTCACGCAATGACGCATCTTCCGCTGTTTTTTACTTTCGGCTTCGGAGGCGGAGATACTGGAAGCGAGCCATCATCCGGTAAGTGGACATCATCATCATATGTTCACCCACTTACATACAGCCCGGATTGCCTCGTCGAAAACGTTCTTCAGGCCTTTCTGTGTCAACGCCGAGCACTCGAGGTACTTGACAGCGCCAATGTCTTTCTGCATGTTCACTCCTTGCGGATAGGTAATGGGAGCCATACGTCTAGTCCGGAACGCGTTAATCGAGCCAAAGTGACATCGCTCGGGATGAGACATACCGCTCTCGCAGCTTCTCAATAGTGGCAGGATCCTCGCGTAAGTCTAGTTTGGTACCAACAAGGACGATAGAAGTCGACGGTGCATGGTGCGATATTTCTGGGAACCACTGTACCGCAAACCTCATGTCAGCTATCCAGAACGACAGCAGCACGTCTCTCGAGCTAGAAACGTGAACTTACTTTGGTCCTAACGTTTTCATAACTTGGGGGGCTGACAAGTGAGAAACAGATCAGGAAAACATCTGTTTGGGGGTAGGATAACGGGCGGAGTCGGTCATAATCTTCCTGCCCAGCCGTATCCCATAGACCAAGGGAAATGGTCTTGCCGTCTACCATAACGTTCGCAGAGTAATTATCGAAAACTGTCGAGTCTCGAGTATTAGATAAACATTGAGCGAGCAAAGGAGATGCTTGCGCACCCGTAGGAATGTATTCTCCCTTGGGTCGCGACAGACGGTCAGCAAATGAGAATGAAAGTTTGCGACTGACGGCTTACGGGAAACGCATTTGTGGTATAAGATATAAGAAGACAAGTCTGCAAAGCGTGACACCATTATTCACTGAGTGCGGGCTTGTGCACATCGAGTGCATACCTTGCCAACGGCACCATCACCAACCACGACACCTGGAATGCCCGACGGACAATGTGTTATTCAACGGGGAGGGGATCAGGACGAAACACGCACATTTTATAGCCTGCATAGTGCTTCCTCGTGCCCTTCGCTGATGCTACAGAGAGTGGAACAGGGTGTTGTGAGAAGGTTAAGCCTGGACCATCGATGGCGGTATAAGTTTGGGAGTGAACGAACATTCAATATACGAGAGCGGTGGTGATTAATGAGGACGTATAGGAGAAGAGAGACGAGCATGCGATGCAAATTAAGACAGGTGACAGGAGCATGGCAGTCAGCGAGTAGTGAGACTTGGAAGACAAAAAACAAATCAAATGCACCTTTGGTGTGAACTTTTGGCACAGACGGCGGATGCAGAGAATGTAGAAGAGCACGGGGACGGAAGACCTAGATGAGTGTTGTTTGAAGATACTTAGTGGCCTGGATCCAGTTCTCACGACCTGCCGCTCTAAAATCCGGAACAGCGATGCTCAAATGCTTACCCTGATTAGAAACTTGATGCTGCTTTAGTATATCCAACTTGTCAAGTTTCCTCTGTCTTGGTGCCGTCGACTCACTGATGGTCGTCTCTCGAGGCTACTAATGTGATCTCAATGATATGGGTATATTTGGAGGTCTCATTCCTTGACCCCTACCCATCACACTGGGCATCGATGGCTATATATATATATCTTTCAAGAGGCGCTACATACTATACGAAACGAAGGTTTTTCAGCTCATCTACTTGCCAGCGACGACATTTCAGGCCGTGTCCATCGTTACATTCTACATTGTGTGGCGTCCGAACGTGCCATGTCCAGAACAAAAAAGCCAGGAGTGCGATGATGCAGCGCTGGAGGATGTAGTCGCTGAGAACAACACCTCAATCTCAATGGCAGCACTTCAGCAGCGTACATGCGAGTCAGTGACCACTAGTACAGACATTGGTTGGGATACCTGGCTGTTTCTTGGCTTCCGTGAGCTATCTTTATGAGGAAGAGGATTGCGTAAGGGTAAGTTTCGACTACGATTCATCGATGCTTAACCCGCAATATCAAGCACAAGGCCCCTGAGTGGATCTGTTACTAAAGTTGTCATTGAAGTACAGCTGGCGTTGCTGCTTCACGATAACCTGGCTCTAGCAGCGCCTATCTCCCTATCTCTCGATGTCTTATGCATGGATTCGAGATGGGTTCGAGAGACTACCTCCTATATCCTCCGCACGAGATGTTGATCGACCCTCTGCATATCATTGACACCAGATGCTGACCATGCCAACTAATCGTCAACTAATCGCCCTCTCAGATCTCTGCTGCAGTTGTGGACTGCTTAAATGAGTTGTTCCTTCCATCATCTCCATCAGTCAATGCCTACCCTCGCTGGGCCCAACACTCGCCAACTGTTCAAACTTCTGCTCCCAGGAAGACTTCGATACTAGTATCCAAAGTCCCGTTGTCCAAACCCCCTTAAACCCTGTTGGATTTGCCTCCCGGAAAGGAGTATTTAATTCTGGCAATTTTCCAGATATTAATCTTCAGCATGATTTATCAGTGAACATAACTTCGACTTTCTAAGAGTGCTTGGAATCTTTCCACGCTCTTAGATAGACGCAACTAACCTTTCACAACCACCCATGTGTTCCCATTCCTCCCCAATACGGAGGTACCCTGGAGACTTTCGGAAGTGGTCTGTCGTTAACATCACCGTTCAACGGTGTATCGGGCCCCTGTCACGCTTCGAAAAATATCTTGCTCATGTTCGCCCGTTTACCATTCCTTTCCTTTCTATGACCGCTCAGCCGGTGATGATGTTCACTGTCGATTTTCATCGTTAATTTGGAACGCTGTGAAACACGCGGTGGCTGCTTTTGCTTAGAAGGATGCTACATACTCTCACTCAACATCTCGAATCCTTGAAGGGGTTTCAGCCCTTCTGAGGAGCCCATAGACCCACATCGGAAGGGATCTAGAATACGCAAGTCCATCCAGTTGCCCCTACTCCAGCTGACAGTGGCTTCTCTGGCATCTTGGCATGATCTCTAATGGTAGTGCCCACTTTTTCTAAATTCGCGTACGAGCGTCTGCGACACTTGCTTGAGTACACTGCTTCAGTCATATATGTGTGTGACTATCCTGTATTGGCCTAGATTCCCAAGCATCACTGATACGTCTACGTCACATCATGATCACTTCGTGGCATGCCTCGATTCCTGGTTGGCCTGCGGCATGGCATAAAACAGTGAGTGTCACCATGAATTCGTCACATTCTAACCTGTCGTGCCACGGCGGCGCGGTTCCTCTTTGAAACATCACTACGGGGGTGCACATATTCATTCGAATGAATATATGCTCTCTGGCCTGCTCATGATTCAGATGCAGTGTCGTTCGTGTCAAGGCAGCCACGTGGTGCCTGATACTATGTTTCTCCCCAATGTTACTTTATCAGACCTTTGCAGGTGATGGATGGTCTCTATGTTCGATCACTCATCAACAGCAGGCTAGTTACATGATCTGACACTATTTCCAATCTTCTAGATCTTGGTTTCCACACGAACTGCGAATTGTTTGACTCAGCTAGTAGTCTTGTCGGTTCATGACACATGCCATGATCAATCAAGAGTTGTGATGTAGAGGGGACATGACTAGCCTGTCTATTATACATTGCTTCAAATTGTTAACTGGTTTAGTTGTTCTAGACCAATCTACTACAAGTGGACAGTAAAAGTATATTTGAAAAAAGGTTGCTAGCAAGAGATGGAAAGCTAGATATCAGTCACTGTAAGATCATTATTTAAAAATGCATTGAAAATGGTAAGATATAAAATTTTCAAGTGTCAAGAATGGATGTAGTGTAGAATATATGTCCCTCTCACAGTTTGACAAATTAGCCAATTACTCTATACTTGTGCTATAAGTTGTGTTGCAGCCTTAGAAGGCTGACAGTAGTGCTTTTCCCACTCGACAGAGACTAAATCAAATTACCTGAAGTATTGATGTGCCAAAAAATTTAATTCAGTTTGCTAGTGTATATTAATAACATACATAGTTACCTTTTTGAAGGTTCACCACAAGTGTCCGTCATCAGAGAGAATTACTACTCCCAATTGCCAGTCGTTGATTGTAATCCATGATTTCTATCATCTTAATCATACCCAACTCTAGCATCTTCAAAATAAAACTTATATTTTCACTTGTACAAGGAGGCCTGCATAAATGATAGACAATTCGATTTGGGGTCACCATATATTTGAAACATAACAAAATCATGTCTAGGGAGATGCTCTATTATTAACCCTTGGCGACCATGCCTCAGTCATAGGACTGATGGCTCTCATGCCTCCACCACTTGAATACCTCCCACCTCAGATAATCATTTCTTACCCTAGGTCCCATGCCTGGAATCGAAGCTTCCCAATATGCCCTCCTTATCGGTGAGTAGCCTGCATTCTGGTATTCTGCACGTGCCTGAGGTCTAATTCAGGGCCTCCCGACCAAACCTAGCATCATCGTTGAGGGACGTCGATGAGAGCGTCTTGTGTTGGAGTTCCTTGACGCACGAAGGGCGGACCACTCGGCGTATACCAGCAGTCATAGCAGCCGGTGCTGACCAACTGAAGAGTACCCGCAGGTGAGACGTAGGCTCGCAAGATAATCATTAAATCACACTATCATATTCTCGTCCGGCGTCCGGCGTACATTACATCGGCTTCACGTGTCCTTCTCAGGCCTCCCTTGACCGTGCCCCGTAAAGAAACTGACCTCATATCTGCCTTTTAAATTTAAAATAACTAACGTGTTTCAAGTCCTCAACAAACGCGTGTCGCTCATCACGATCATACACAGTACTTCCTCCCGCATCTCTTATGCACCAGCGTATGTGTCTCGCCTTGCTGTTTGCTGTATGCTGATACTGTCGATCTCTGCTTTTTTTGGGTAGGTGCAGGGTCGCTGAGTGTCCTTGTTCCTGGCTATTATGTTCCTGGGAACCGTTCTCGGCTATTACGCCACAAAAGGTGGCATTCACTCGCTGTGCATCACCTCGAGGCAAACAGCTGAAAGAGAAGGACGTGCTTGTTATTGAGATTCTTCCTCCCTTCCTCCATTCGTCTCTCTTTAAAAACATTACTCGAAGCCTGACCATCCACAGCTAACTAAAATCAGAACCCCATGGCAGTGTGTCCTGGTCTTTTTGTACGATATCGAGCAGGACACCAAAGATGCGGATGCCCCTCAATGTGTTCAATGGAGTCTCATACGCAGCGTTCGTGAGTTATACCCTTTGATTCAGGGTCGAGAAGGGAAAATCCATGCTATGGATATGGCGGTGGCCATTGCGCAGGAAGCAAGAAATTAACAGCTGTTAAGGTTTGGCCAAAAGAGAACAACGTCATGTTGGCCCTGACTACCACGTATCATACACACTCTTCATTATCAATATAATCCTAGCATCGAACATAAGAGGGCGCGAGGCCGAATCTGGCTCTTCCGAGGCGCACACTATTGAAAGAGATCATCTAAAGTAGTAAATATATTAATTTTCCGATGGTATACATCGCCCAAACGACATACACTGTATGTTCCGTCTGTCTCTATAGTCAACAGTCCCTCTAGTGTGCATCATCCAGACTTGCCAAGAATTTACTTATTATTAGTGTATACGTCGCACGCCCAACCTCTACTGTGCATCTTTTCCGAGCTTGACCTGAGATCATAGAGCATCAGTAAAAATGTGCAATTGCGACGCAATCACGCACCATATCCCCTACCCCACCGTTCCAATCTTCCACCCGCCTCTTTGCAACCAAACTCATCGTACTTCGATCCGTGCCTACAAACCCAACCCCCAAACTCTGCACCACGGCATCTATCAACGGGGGATACCACTTGCCATACTTTTCCTCTGTCTGTTCCGCCACATGGTCCGCGTGCCGCCACCCGAGTGCCTTGACCTCTGCCCACCACTCCGCGGAGGTTTCGTCACTTGTGATGAGGACGTGGTGTGGGGGGATTTCGATGGAACGCGCCGAGAGGGCGGCGGAGACAGAGGCGACATGGCGTGCATAGGCGGCGAGGGGTGTGAAACACTCATCGGCGGAGACCTGTCCGCAAGCCGCTGTGAAGTCGCCACGGCGGACGTGCACTGCGATGTACTGCGAGAGTGCACGTAAGATGAGATAAGGAAAAAGGAATAGAAGGTGGAAAATATAGACGCGTAAAATGTATAGTTCGACTCACAGGCGGCACTTCTCCCCCTTCTTCCACCTCCAATGCCCTCTGTATATAACCCACGGCCACGTTCTCCAGAGTTTTCCCCCATCTTGCATACTTACCCACCATGCGCCACGCCGGGCTCCACTCCTGCCACCACTCATCATGGTCTTGCGCCCCGATATAGTACATAAAATCAAAGCACAGCAGCCGCTCATCTGGTGCAAGCTGTGCGTGCGAACGGGGTGTGGGTGTTTGTGGAGGATGCTCTTCGAGGGCACGGGTGCGGTGAGAAGGAAAGCTGAGCTTGGCGAGGGTCCAGAAGGGGACCCATGGCCCGCTGATAATGGCGGAGGACTTGGGTATGGTGGTATATGCGATGTCTGCAGGGCATGCGTCAGCGGTGGAAAACGGAGACAAGGGAAGGATGAGAGGGGAGAGTGCATACCGAGTCTAAGGTGGGATGGAATGGCGCTGTGGCGCGCATCGCCGTACTTGGGTCCGACGAGACCCCATACGGACCAGCAGCCCAACTCATCAAATGCCGTACTATTCTCCTGTTTGATATCGCGCCATTCGAGAATGGGAGATCCGATCGCCTCTGCGAGGCGGGGGAGATCAAAGATGTCGCCGAAAGCGGGGAAGCCGGCTTCGTACGAGACATGGGAGGGGGCGAAGGGTGGGATGACGGGGATGCGGGATGTGAGGAGAGCGAGGTATACCATGTTGATGTACGTCATGAAGTCATTCGTCCAACCGGCGGCGATCCAGGTTGTGAGATACTGCATGTCGGGACGGAGGTTGTCTGGGGAGAGGTCAGTGCGACGCGGCGGCGGGCGAAGGGGTGCGCATACCCTGGAAGTGCTCACTGGGCTCCCCATTGACCCATTGTGCGACTTTATTTTTCCAGACGTGCTCAGCGGGCACGTCGGCCAAAGGGAGTACCTTGGAATCCGTCATTGGCAACAAACGGTCGCGCACATCGCTGATGTCATATCCCCGCGACCAGAACAGAGTGAGAATTGCAACGAGCATCCCCAGCCCAGTGAGGACGCCCAACGTCATACCAAGCGGAATGCGGCGCGCACCACGGCGCAGTTGCGTACTGACGGGCTGATCGTCGAGCTCGAAGGTGACCCTCCGCTCAACATGATGCGGTGAGGATAGCAGGGGCACGCTCGTCTCCATAGAGGGCGGGGAAAACAAGGAAAGGGACGGTCATTGAGGAATCCCATGAGTGACAGATTGCATGCGTGACTTATCTAATTAGCCGGATAGGTACGCATACGCGATTGTATTCACATTGATGGCCTATAAAGATTTCAAGTATTATGTTTATTCAGAGTGTATTCTATTCATTCACAGCATATTATATTCATTCACAGCATATTACAGCGTATTATGTTCATACACAGCCATGACTCCGCTCTCAACCAATCATCAATGTTCGCGAAACTGGAAGAGTTCGCAGTGGGGCAGTGTTTGTATCAGCCCACGTCCGTGCTGCCCGCCTTGTCCGTACCATCCCGCCTTGTCCGTACCATCCCGCCTTGTCCGTACCATCCCGCCTTGTCCGCACCATCCTGCAGCTTCCAATGAATCGCCTACAGCTGGTACAGCCTGCAACGATGCTTCGCTCCCAGTGTCGTTCCTTCAAAAGCCGGTATCTTCTTCGCGTCTTGGACACTTGTGCTGCCTTTGAACGACTACCTCGATATCACTAGAAGCCACCGGTTTTGTGTCTGATATTTCTGCATTTTCACGATGCCCATAACACGTTCATCCCGTAGCAGAACCTCAAATATAATCTCTCGTCATAATTCCAACCATCACTCGCTCCGTCCCTCATCTAAGCCAGGTGTTGCCCACCCTAATAAGCGAGTTGTGGGTGGTGACCAGTCGACTGCGCCTCCAAATCTCGTGGAGGAATCGCGTCGCTTCGCTTACCCAGCATTCAAGGCCGCTCTCGATGCACTGAGAGACCTATCAACCCTGTTCCCGCCATTGAAAATAGCTGTCGAAGGAATCCTAAATATCGTAACCATCGTCGATGTACGTGCCCTGCTGGTGCAGTCGATCGTATCAATACTTAGATTTATCTCGCCGCAGCGATACTCGCAGAACAAGGAAGACCTCTTGGATTTGACGCGCAAGCTCGCTGCCATCGAGTCGATCGTCGAGTGTTACCAGATACACGATTTGGAGGACGTGCTGGAGAGCCGCCTCAAAGAGTTGTCGCAGTTCGTGACTGCATATCACTTTAGAGATCGCGTCTAACTCATTGACTACCCAGGGCGATCTCATTTCTGTTGGATCAAGTCACCAGCTCACAACGCCATAATCTTACAAGACGTAAAGTAAAGAGCACAGCAGATGCCAGTATGATGGCACGGATTATTCGCGACCTTGATATGCTGTTGCACATCTTCCAGGCAAGTTGACTATCGTCTATCCAGGCGTCCACTTTATTCATCTCGTCTTAGATGGATACTCAGCTCCGTATTGAAGGAGACTCGACACAGATTTTGCAGGTACTCACAATTTCTAGTA
Organism: Gomphus bonarii; assembly: GCA_003316585.1. Classification (NCBI taxonomy): domain Eukaryota; kingdom Fungi; phylum Basidiomycota; class Agaricomycetes; order Gomphales; family Gomphaceae; genus Gomphus; species Gomphus bonarii. The sequence goes on from QFEC01008113.1 coordinate 9,957, forward strand.
CCAGTGCGTTCGCCCTGCTAAAAAATAAATCTCAGAGGCTCGAGGAACATAGTCTTACCGGTAAGCTGGCCAAGATAAGACGAGGACATCTTTGACTTTATTAACGAGCAACTCTTATAGGGTGTCTTAAGTATGCCGAGGGGGTGTCTTACAAGGCACACCGCGACCGGGGTAGTGACTTTCAAGGTTGCATGAAGAACACTCGTGTGAATATCCTGGAAGATCTTGAGAAATGGGCATCCGATGACACATCCCCCAAGGTCTGTTGGTTATATGGGATGGAAGGAATTGGGAAATCCAGCATCGACCTCACCCTCAGCGAGTGCTGGGACAGGAAGCTCATGCTGGGGGCAAGCTTCTTCTGCTCCCGCTCATCCTCCGACGCTCATCTCATCATACCCACCATTGCATATATGCTTGGTCAAACATCTTCGCCGATCCGCTCCGCAATATACAAGGCTCTCGAGGACAATCCGGATGTAATGTCCGACTTGCTCAAGGAGCAATTCCGCTGTCTCCTAGTACAGCCGATGCGGGACGCTGGTTATATATCTGTCAAGCCGTATAAAATTATTGTTATCGATGCCATCGACGAATGCATTGATAAGTCGGTCGTTTCGTCATTCATCGAAGCAGTCCTACTCTATGCATCAGAAGTTCCTCTTAAATTTTTGATTGCGAGCCGACCCGAACCAGCAATCCGTACCATCTTTCATTTATATTCGAATGTCATCACGCAATCGATTCCATTACACGAGGTCCCTAAAGATGTTGTGCGGAGTGATATCCACACGTATCTTTGGACCTCACTCTCTGAAATCGCCCAAAGGGACGTATACTCTCAGCCTACATCAGACTGGCCTGCGCAGGAGTTCTCACGCCTACTCGATCGCTGTGATAACTCGTTCATTTATGCTGCAACCGCCGTTCGCTATATCGGTGGGAGTGATGGTGATTTTAGGGAGCGTCTGAGGGACATGACACAGGTTGAGCCGGCTTACACGCTACAGACTGGGGCACTCGATTCACTCTACCAACACATCATGGAGCGGGCATCCACTAATAATGTGTCTCGCGAATTAATGAGACGACATGAGGTACTTGCTTCAGTGGTCTATCTTCGAACACCGCTGTCGACGAATACCATCGCTTCTTTGTTGGGCCTGGAGTCGCTCCAGACTGAACATGCGCTGTCGCCATTACATTCTGTCATTCATGTTCCCGAGAAGGCTGGCCAGGTGTCAATTTTCCACTCTTCGTTTCGCGATTTTCTTTTAGATCTGAACCGTAGCAATCGCCACTACGTGAATGTTATGATGAGCCATCAAATGCTAACCCTCAAGTGTCTCCGATGCTTGAATAATGGCCTTTGTCGTAATATTTGCAATTTACCCGCGAAAAACATAGGCCCGGAGCCTCATTATATCGAAAATATTGACCTCATTCCGGAGGCCCTACGTTACTCTTGTCTTCATTGGGTATCTCATCTAGCAATTGCAGCTCAAGACTCTATTCCCATGTTTGAAGAAATGATTTCCCATCTTTCTACATTTGTCTACGAACATCTGCTTCACTGGTTTGAGTGTCTGAGTGTCCTCGGAGCACTGGAATCAGGCATTCAATCTCTTGACAAAGCATGCCAGGCACTCTCAGTGAGTTCTCACCTAGTGGTTTGTTCTTTGCTGATTGTACTTTCAGAAACTCTCACACAGGAATTCTGAATATGGACACCTTGTATCGTTTCTTAGTGATGCTTATCGATGCCTTCAGTTGGGTTTCGAGCCCATACAGCGTCACTGCCTTAATGTCTATCACTCCGCTCTGACATGGATTCCCAAACCGTCTATGATATGCCACCATTATTCTACATTACTTCGTGATGCACCTCCAGTCCTGATTGGTCTACCAGAGTCTTGGAGCTCGATGGAAAATTTAATGGGTCACTCTAGGTTTGTGCCGGCCGTTGCATTCTCACCCAACGGCAGCCGCATTGTATCTGGATCCAGTGCTACAGTTTGCATCTGGAACACATATTCGTGCAAATTAGAGTGTTCCCTGAAAGGTCACTTGTCGGAAGTCAGTTCTGTGGTATTCTCGCCCGATGGCAGCAGGGTTGCTTCTGGAGCATGGGACACAACGGTTCGCCTCTGGGATGCAACAACCGGCCAGTTGGAGCACATCCTGTCGGGTCACTCAGCCCCTGTGCATTGTGTTACATTCTCGTTGGACGGAAGCCACGTGGCATCTGGATCCATGGACAGGTCGGTTCGTGTTTGGAACGCAACTACCGGCGGGTTGGAGTACGTCCTGAAGGGTCACTCGGACAGGGTGTTGTTTGTCGCGTTCTCGCATGATGGCAGCCAAATTATGTCTGCATCCCGGGACAATAAAGTTCGCATCTGGAACATGACTACTGGGGAATTAGATCATGAGATGGGTCATTCAGCTTCTGTGGATTGTATCACGATTTCGCCTGATGGTAGCCGCGTCGCCTCCGGCTCCGTCAACAAAATGGTCTACATCTGGAATACAATTACTGGAAATATAGAGCAGGTGCTAGGGGGACATTTATTTGAGGCGTCGTCCATTGCGTTCTCGCCTGACGGCACCCGTGTCGTCTCTGGATCACTGGGTAAGAGGGTTCGAGTATGGAGTGCAACTACGGGCGATTTAAAACAAATCCTAAAGGGCCACACATCTAGTGTGCTGTCCCTCGCGTTCTCGACTCACGGCACTCAAGTTGTCTCTGGATCATGGGACAGGACGGTTCGAGTCTGGACCATCGCAGCCGACGACACGACTCGAGTATCGGAGGACCCTGCGGCTAATGTAGAGGTAGTGAGTGTGGCTTTTTCGCCTTACGGCAGTCGTGCCATTGCGCAGGGATGCTAGTCGTATGGGTTCCAACTTCCCGCACGCGAAATCATGGAAACATCAACGAACTTCCCGAGAAAGCATCGATAATTAGACAGGGCATTCGAACTCAACATCCATCAATAAATATTACTACTTACTGATAACTTAAGAAGCTAGTATACTATTTCGAATAATTGAATACCTCGTTCTAGTGCTCGACGTGCGTAGACACTCAAGCTAGTGAAGTTGATGCTCATGTACATGCAAATTTCGAGAAGGGCCGCCGAAAGGAGCCTAGAAGAAGACCTGAAGCATTTCAAGAGGGACCGCAAAGTAAGATACCCCATGGAGAATGGAGTACTACCTCGAATGATGATCAGTGTCTGAGAATGTTGACCCATATTGCGGCGCTCTAAGTTTGTTGTGACCTTGTATCTTGGAAACAGCAAGTACTCCGCATACTGTAAGTAGTGTCCCTGGAGAGTCATTTCTTGAGGTCTTGAAAGCTCACTCAGCTGGTATGTGTGCTGTCCGTCGCATTCTCGCATGATAGAGGGTTGGACGCATACACGTGTCACTGCCAGCTTGTCATATATGCCCACTTGCCTCATCCCAGCCCAGCGTGGATGATATCAGTAATTCTCTTTTCGCTAAGCTAGCCCCTTGTTAGTTCTTCGACGTACCAAAGGACATTATGGGGTACATCGGAAATCGTTATCTGAAATCGTAGCAAAAGATCCATGTTCACTGAGATACTTTGGCTCTCGCTGTGACTTCTTCACCTCGCTGGTCTTGGCCCAACTTAAGGGCTCCCCACCTGCTCATCGCCAACAAGGCTGTTTTCCCACCACCTCTAACCTCATTCTTCATCCCTCTTCCGTAAGACAGACCTCTTCCATGTCGCTTCGGTAGCAGGTCCCGGGGGAAGGGGAGACTTTAGAGGCTCTCTGAAGATACTTCACACCTCTTGCTGTGAATTTAAAATGCGTGGCATTCATGCGCGGACTCGGAATAATCAGTTTGTGTCTTGGTGATTTAGGTGATGTAGGCCTTGAATATTCTTTTGTTCCAAGTTCCTTTGCTTTGTGAGAGGTGATATCTTGCCAATGAACACAGATTTCTCGTAGTCTCGTGTTTCCTTTCATGAACTTCGTGTTTTCTTTAAGAACCGCCGTAGCCGTTTTGCTGCTCCTTACTGCTATTAGAAATGGAAAGACTGCAATATGGTCCATGTATGTTCAGGAATCAAAACTGAATGACTGCATAATTGCACATGGGAAAAGTATGAAATTTGTCGAGAATTTAAAATAAAATAACGAAACAAGAGATTGTTGCTCAATAATAATGATAAGATCATTGTAAATAATCTGAGCCGAAGGAATGTACCTACTCAAATATCATAAATTATAAACGAATTGTCCCCGTTCTACATATACTGCCACCTCAAAATTTGCATAACTTATCTACCTGTCAAGTTGTACATAAAAACTAGAGGCCATTCGCCAACATCTAGATTGAAAGACGATAAGGGAATAGGGCCGTTGCAACGCAGCGGCACGCTCAGACCATGTTAGCAAACCCCCAAGTATGAGCTAAGATCGATGAAAATCTTGTATAAAAATCGGGCATCTTTTTGCCTATTACAGCCGTACTGAATAATTACGACCTGGTTCCATCCATACAGACCATCACGAGAAGCAGTTTAATCATCATCACTATCGTCGCTGGTGGTATCATCGTCCCCTTGAGTATGGTCTATATTGCAAACGTCAGAAGGTCGAAACGGTGTCATCTAGGAATGAAACTGACCTCCAAACAGCTCATTTAAAGATAGTGGCCTTCCAGAGTCATGCTGACGTCTATCGACTTCCATGCTTTCATCCTCGTCCGGCTCTCCCTCCTCGAGTTCTAGCTCTAGCTCTAGCTCGCGTTCCAGGGCGGCGGCATCCACCTCGCCGCCCTCGTCGGACTCATCAGACTCTGAGCCTGATTCCGATCCTGCATATGGGACATGGGTGGTGGGTGGCCGCAACAAGTCTGATGGCGTAGGTGGAGCGTGCCGGTTCTGCGTTTGTGGTGCAGGTACGGCAGTGTTAGAACTGTGTGCTGTGGAGGAGCGACGAGGGCGTCTGGTTCGCTTCGTTGGTTCGCCAAAATTCAGCTCTTCCTCCTCGATACCATCTATTTCTCCCTTGCCACTAACACTTAGGCGTGCTCTACCTTTGGATTTCGCTTTTGTAGCTGCCTTTACGGGTGCCTTATAAGGAGCCTTCGGTTTAGCCACTGGTGGCGGAGGTGGGGGTGGTGGCAGTTCGACATCCACAGGTTCCATTTCTTCCTCTTCCTCCTCCTCTTCCTCCTCCTCCTCCTCTTCCTGGTTGTTGGAAACACCCGCTATTGCCTCAATCTCGGCCTGTATGTCGATATCATCTTCGGGTTCCCCTTGTGCATCGGAGTACTCTGTCAGCGCCTTCTCAAGATCCTGCTCTTCGAGTCCGTTGTCACGTACGGCAGCACTTGAAGGTGGTCGTCTAGTGCGATTGGATCCCGTGCCAGAAGGGGGAGGTGTTGCCGATGTTGCCAGGGTTCTTTTCCCGCGACCGTCGTAGCTAAGATTTAGAGCAGATTCGAGCTTTTCCAAAGTAAGTTGCTAAGTCCAAGCGTAAGTGGTGAATGAAGTATAAGTATGTGAAATAAGCATGCTGTGCACACACCTGCGTAGCCGGATCCCAAAGTAGAACACACTCCCACTCCTTTGATGGCTGCTCGACAGCAGTGAAACGATGACTATCTCCGTGCTTGTATTCAAAGTATAAGAGCAATGTGAATGTATAGTTGACCAGAATGCTCACTTGCTGGCTGGGTAGTTCTAGTTCAAACGCGCGTCCATCTCCAGCTTTGGGTGTAAGAATACCAGCAGCTTCGTTATCGATGGACTCGGGTTTGAACTTATCTATCAATAAAGTACACCGTCTCTATCAAAATCGTCATACTCGAAGGAAAAAAAAACTCACAGCGCAACGAGTAATATTCAGGATTGGGATAGTCTTTGGACCTCTTAGTGGTTTTGCCGGTTCGCTCGTTCCACGCACGAGTGAAGGAAGTTCCGATATCGACCCCACGACGACCTGTGAGGGAATCGAAAGCAGAAGCGGCAGCTGCCATCTTGATTGAACCGTAAGAACGGAAGGACGTGGAAGGTTATGAGCCGTCTACTCGTCACAATTATAAAACAATAGGGAACTACAAATAATGAATATTCCCAAATAGGCAAGTCTTATGACCAAACACTTTTTTGGCTACAGATCATGTTGTCAATTAAAAATCAGAGCTCAACCATTTGACAGAGTATAGGCTGGAAAGCCGAATGTCAAGGATGAATCGTAAGCTTCGCGCTTCAATCACACTTCCCGAATGTGATACGTTATTGAAAATATTTCGACTAGAAGAACATCTTTTAACCTAGAAGCGGTTTCTTTGTCCGAGAAAATTACCTGTGGCTTGCGCAATATATAGAGCACTTTCTTCATCATTGCTGATGCAGCGTTGCTACCTCCAGGAAGCCTTAGTTCGTCCCGATATCACCCTAAAGCCTCCAAAGACTCGCATAAAGGGTCTGGCTCCATATGCAATCTTTTTTTTCTTCCTTTCGAAAGGTTACTAACATGTCACTTTTCAAGCAGGTATGATGGGTAGATTATTTTCAAGTTGTCTGAGAGTTTATTCATATACGAACTCTTCAACAATAGCCTAGCCTGATGTAGAAAATCCGAGGACCTTGACGACTCTCTCATAGTTCATCACTTCTCCCGATCAGGTTACGACTCAACGAGGTTGAGTTCGCAATTCATCGCGACAACGCACACATGAGTACTCTGGAACTAGTGGATTCCACGGGTCTCCTCTCTGCTCACCGAAATCGATGGTATACTGTTCTAGTAATGGCGCCGTGATTTTTCCTACGCTTTACGGCTTAGTTTCCCGCAGTGAGAGAGCATCCATAATTCCAGTGAGTAATATTTAAAATTCACATGACAAACTTCTAGGAAGCAAATGAGCTTTTGCGCTGCCCTTGAATTCTCAAACAAGAAACCCCTCGCCTTATATTCTACAACAGACTCTGTTATGCCTTTGTTGTCCGTAACATCAAATTTAGATGGGCAACGGTCTGAGAATGGGCGGATGTGGACACCGCTATCTCACGAAGACGATCCTGATACATATACTAGGAAGCTTGGTTTTCTTGAATTTGGGGAATACTAGCCGCTCAACGCGGCTCGAAATCTCCCATGGCGACTCGCTCCCATATCGTATATGAAAACGGGTCAGACTCATATCGTGTCAATTTGTTTCAACTCTCTATGCAATAGTCCTCCATATTACGATATTGAAGCTTTTCAGTATTATGACCTCCTGGCTAGTTCAGTTCCTTGATTATCCGTCTCTTATGACGAGGGCCAACGCGTGCCGACGTGTCGATCATCTCGCTGGTTCTTTGTCTTTGAGCTTGTGCCTCTACTTGCGTCCTTTGTTTGCCTCTTTATCCCTCCCCTCCTTTCCTGTGCTCCTTCCTCTTCCCATCTTTGAATCAATGCTTTTAAACCCCACCACCGGATCACACGACTTGGGCACTTCCGAGTCGTCGGTCTCTACCACAGTTGTTGTTCGCAAAAATATACATTGTTTAACTACCTGTGCACTAAGCTTGCAAGAATTCCATTCATGATCGAGGATGATGATACAAAAAGGATTCTTGTGCTTGATAATGGCTTAAATGCATTCGTCAAAAATAAGTGATTGTATGCCTTCTAAGTACGGTTTCTGTCAGTGATTTGCGGGAATATATACCTGTGTCGACATTGGGATATTCTTTGCATACAGTATCCTTCCCATTCTGGCTCGTCGAGATCTTTATCCTTTTCATCATCCTTTCACCCACGGAGGATTGAGAGGCTGACAAGAGCGAAATAGAGCAAACCACACTTCTACGTATCCATGGCACGACGTCGCCTTATTGCGATGTTCGATCTCACCGAGCTTTCTGCCATGATGAATAAATTATGCAGCTTAACTCCAATATTGAGACTATCCTTGTCCTGAAGCTTCTCGTACTGGGTGTTACTTGAATATGGACCCGTTCAACACATTATGATTCGAGTTCCATTCTGTCATAAGTTAATGGTTCATCCGCTAAACTAGTATAGCAATACAAATCTATGAAACTTAAGAAGGTTATACATTCGCAGGCTTACCCTCCATGCTGACATCTATAATCTCTCCTATCCATGCCATAAGAGCATCATCCCTGACTCGAACACCTTCCAATAATTTTCTTACCCCTGTGAAAGCTTTTCGACCTCGTTTTTGACCTTTTGCGTCTTCTTCCTCATCGCGCATTTCTTCGTCAGCGTCTTCCTCAACGAAACCAGGGAACCCGAAATGGTCCTCATCCGCACGCGGGGCGGCGTCGGTGGCTGCAAATGAGGCACGGAACAGCACTCGCACGATCAGAAGCGCTGTAAGGGACGTCGATGGTGGATCAGTGCTTGGAGTAGGGAAGGTAACTTGAGGGTTTGGTGGAGGGGGCGGCAGCCGCGCTGTTGGGTTTGGAGACGGATGAGGATATGGAGTTATTGGAAGAGTAACATTTTCTAGCTGCGAGGGATGGCGAGAAGGTGGCTTGGGGGAGGGTATATGGGTAGATACATGGGATTGAATAATTCTCAATGAGGATGCAGAAAATTGGCAATTTGACCATTCGCAGGTCAAATGCTTTTCATCTTCTAAAGTAGACAGATGCTCGAGGACATGCACCCATAGTTCATCGGGCGACTGGAAGTTCGAGGAAGAGCACGCAGATCGTTGCCATCGACATTTGAATCGCTCTTCTGTGACGTCCACCATTTTTCGTGTGATTCCACGGATGACGAAGCGGGCTTGTGGTCCAGGTAGAACCATCGCTTGTGCGGTTGGAAAAACGTGAGACACATTCTTAATCACGTCTGCCGCAGTTAGTAGCTGAGGCGTATCCTGGCGATGGCCAAATGTATCTCTATAAAGGCCCCAGAAGTCTACCTGTGTCATTTCTTCAGCATCAGACGCAACAAACAGCAAGCGCATCCTAGTATCGTTTAGCATCATGATTTATCATGATGGAATTTCAAACCTACCATTCGTATGATCGCTCTGGTTCTGAAATTATTGAAATTTTGTCAAGCTCTTCAGAGGTGAGCTCGCTTTGTCGCTTTGTCACAGCGACAGCTGGGGCCGTGCGAACGGGTTCAGACAGAAGGTCTATGCTTGTCATGTCCTCCTGCTGCTCTTTTAATAATAACGTGACGAGCAACTTTAGGGTACTTGGCATGCTCAGATGGAGCAGAAATGACTTGACCATCGGTGGGTGGGAAAGATGGGCATATAGGTAATCCAGGCATGCGGTTATAAGAGCTGAATCAGCCAATAATGGAAGGTAGCGAATGGATGCGAGGAGAGCCGGGGATGTGCTTGTAAGGTGCATAGCGTTTTGCGGAGAGGATAGGATGAAAGTCAGGGTTCGTAGTGCGGTGATGATCATCGTACGATCATTTGAGGACTCGGCAAGCACTTCAAGTGGACGAATGAGGGCGATTGGGGAAAGAGACTCTATCGGTGGTTGTGGGTGGCTGGAAGCCACGGAATGCAGGAGATCAACTACATGAAGCAAAAACTCTGAATTGGCATCTGAGTCGGCCTTTAAGCGGCGGAGAGCATTATAAAGAAGGAGTCGCGTTTGGAGATGAGTTGAAAGGTGCTGGGCATTGGGTTCGTTCAGCGAAGCATTGCGTAAGATGAACATGGCTTCCAAGGCATGTCGTCGTTTACGGGCACATGCTGGCGGTGGAGAAAATACGGTACCAGTATTGCATTCATCTACGCCCTTCTGGACATACCACTCGGGCCATTCCACGAGAATGTCCGTTAAACCCGGGATGCTTTTCAAAATGAATTGATCGTTATGAGATAGACGACACATGCGCTCGAGGGCCCAGTTGACCTCCCGAGGAATACCAGAACGTAGGGATAAGAGCATCCTGTTAGTTGGAGTGTATTCGGTGTACCATTCTGAATATCTGGTCATTTGTTGAAAGTTAGGCATTGCAAGATGAGCTTACTCTCGTAATCGTCAGGAAGCATTTGACGCGAGCTCGGAGGCACTCCGTAATAACCTGCGGGCTTTGCATAATGCGGAACTACTCGCGGCGTTGTCGCGTATGAAACCGCCATGGAATGAGCAAAGACCAAGTCACATGTCACGTGACTGTGACATCCACATCGCTCATTCCCATTTGGGAAAGCAGCGCTTCCGAATTCAGCATTGTATATACCGAACTTCTCACACCTCAATGAACACCCGACGCAAGTCATGGGGAGGTTTAAGAACGTAGGACCTCGCACATTCCTGCCAACTTCTTTCAAGATAAACTTACTATCTGACCCTTCTTCAACAGCATTACCTTTCAGTTTCCCGTGGCAGGCATGGTATTCACAAGCTTTCACAATAGATGTCCTTATACTCCAACGCCTCTGTCGTTGCTAGAACCTCACGTCTGCTCTGTGCTCTGATTTTGGACCAAGAGAACTGATATTGACTCAACCTTCCATGTAATCGAGGTTCATGTTTGCCTTACTCTTCTTCCCTCCCTATATGACCACAATCAATCCATTCCACGTATCATGATCAGAAGACGGGTGTTTCTCGTTCTTTCGAAACTTTCCGATTCTCCTATGAAACATTCGCCGAGAGGATACGTGTGGACGACGACAAAATAGCATTGAAGTTTCTTCTTAAGATCCCCCAACATTAGCGCGCATCCTCTTTGAGTATGGTTTTGTAGCTCAAGTTCCACTTTGGCTGGCAGGAATCTGCATTCTGCGTTTACCCTTGCTTCCTACACCTGACTGGGAGGCAGGAAGATCCAGGCTCATATATTGCAACTTCTCCATAAAACAGAGTTAAAGTAGACACAGCTCGTTTGTCTCTGACTTTCTCCTGCTCCTTGTCATCGAGTTCGCTGTCCTGGATATACTCTGGTTTCATTTCAAATGTTTTACATCACCATTCTACGATTGGCTTATATTATTATTGTCATAACTATCATTGAAGGACAGGATCCAATACGGTGGTTACGTAATGCATCATCTCCGAGTCCTTGCTGCAGGCTCAAATGCTCATGGTCAGCTAGCAAATGAGACTTATGATGACTCTCATGTATTTCGACCATGTGTATTTGCTCAAAACCACACTTCTACCAAATATCAGCTTCCGGGAGACAGAGTTCATTCCATAGCTTGTGGAGCTAATCATACTCTCCTGTTAGTTGAGCTCGAGCATCCGAGTGGGGAGAGCCATGCACCAGTACGCCAACTTTGGGGATGCGGAGACGGTCTCAAAGGCCAGTTAGGACCAGATTTCGTTCAACATGGGTATCGAACTTGTCGATCTTCAGTTTTCTGGCGTTTAGATCATACAATAATGGGCGCCGCTGGCATAGATGAAGACAAGTACAACATTTCTGAAATTGCTGCAGCTTGGGAATCTACATTTATTGTCTTCCGCCCAAAACACCAAGTGCTCCGACATACGAGGGATATAGTCATTGCGATGGGAAATAATGACCATGGTGATCTGGGCATTGGTCTTACTCCCACGGAGCTGAGATATACCCATGAACCTCGCCGGGTGGCTTTGGACAAAATTCTCGAGACGGTTTACCCCAATATTCTCTCGGGCTTTCACATCAATAACCTCGCGACTGGCTTACATCACGTAATTGCCACAATACAACTCTTTCTCCAAGGTGGCGAAGAACAAATAGTCGTTGGATGGGGTGCTACCCGACATCAGCAACTTGGCAGCTTGCCATCCCCACCTCGCCTGAAACTTGAAAAATCAACTCGTGTCAGTCCGTTCACTCCTTATCCATACATTCTACCCGTGAATCAAAAGGAACACATTCCGGACGCTAAAGATCCAGTGGTGAAAAGTGCCTTGGGCAGTCATCACTCTGTGTTCCTTCACCATTCTGGGCGTATCACGTGCCTGGGCTCGAACAGAAAAGGACAGCTAGCTGGATTGGATGATATGTCTAGAACGATCAAAGATGTTAGATGTACGTGGAATGGGACCTATCTTACAGCTCAAAACGGAAATGGAAACCCCAGCCTAGATCACCCAGAGTGGGAGATTCAGGCTACAGGTGTTGGCGACAAAGGACAACTTGGTCGCTCCACCTCGACGCCTGGTTTAGGAGCTATTCAATTCCCTTTCAAATCTGATAAACGCCGACTGGTTGACATGGCCTGTGGGAGTGAGCATGTGCTTGTCCTCGTTGATAGATCCGACGAACTCCAGGAATTTCCCAGAGTAGAAGAAGTACGAGAGGTATGGGCTTGCGGTTGGAATGAACATGGTAATCTTGGGCTTGGGCACACCGTCGATGCCCATTTACCAGTGGTTATTTGGCCTCTTTCCGGTGTTGACCAAGGAGGTAGTTGTGTACAATCCATTTGGGCGGGTTGCGGGACCAGTTGGATTGTGGAGTCGTAAATGAATATTGCCTTATTTGTTTAATTATGTAAAGCCGCTAAGGCGCCGTCCGCGATGGCTAGCGAGACTACGCCATTGCTCCCAGCCACCAATAATGCTGAGGACAATTTCCCCCCAATATTATCCGCCGCACAGAGGCTCTCACCAGAACCTAGCTTTCTCGATTTCGAAAATTTGTATCCTCATTCTTTTGGCCGTGCCCACCCATCGCGCGCCGTAGCTTTCCGTTTGCTCCTCGTACTCCATCTCCTTGTCGTCGAGAATAAGGAAGATGTTTCTTCCAGAAGATCGGACACTATACACACTTTTCAGGCTTGTCAGGATCACCACCGTCGCAGAGAGAATTTACGAGGCACTGCCTCTACAATTCTAAGTCAAATTCCAGATGCAATTGCAGATGCTAGCCAACTTGGAGCTACCGAAGGTGTACCAGAGGATATTTCTATGGAACACATACTGCTTGCAGCATTCCCAAGAGATCCTTTCGCACGCGAAACACTTCGTGGTCCGTGATTGTTCATTGTACAAGGTCGTCCCCATGCCTGTTCTTACCGTTATTTTGTAGTCATAGATCTTCTTTCTCATCCTGCCATACCCACAGAGGTGCTGAGCCATCCAATCATCAGTCTGTCCCTTGTCAGATTGTGGAAATATGGCAAGGCTTCTCTGGAGCACCAATCATCTGGGTCATCTCTTCGTGCAATTTTGAGAGTTTATGATGTAGCCTCTGCTCCACGGTCAGAAAATTTGCTCTCTATTCCTTCCTTGTCTAAAATCATGATTAGTGCTCTACATGCAGTACACATAGCGGCACACCTGAGCTATCTTGTTTTCCTTGCGCACTTGATCTTATATCCTTCTCCTCGCCCAATCCTTCTGGATACACCTGGAGGCCCCACTGGCATTCGTGAGCCCATCGTAGCCATCTACAGCATCTCCAATATCGCTTTCAACCCCTTGTCTTCTTCAACATTTCCTCACGTTTGTGTCCTTTTCTCCCTCCTCAAGTCAATTCCAACCTCGCCGTCCCCCGGCACGATTTCTTATAGTCTATTGATTTTTTCTCTCTGCTCGCATATTTTATTAGTACAATTTCCAAGCTACCCTTCTCTATCCCTTCTTTTAGAACCCACTCGGTGGCTTCCTTTAAGTTCACTATACGTCGCATGCGTCATGCGATATCTACTCCCCGTCTTTGTGTTTTTACTTCCCGTTCTTCTAGCTTCGACCATTTTGCTTTCGTTGTCACTTTCTGGTGAGTCTGTCGATGGGGTGGCATTTGGTCCCTCACCATCAGCACCACCTTCCGCATTCCTGGCTCTATTTTGCATTGGTTGCTTCCTCTTTCTGTATCTCTCTGTTTCTACTTTACTGCTCTCTCCATCCCCGATATTCCACACAGACGAGACTGGGTATGATTGGGAAAGGTACGGTGTTGGCGCTGGCACTTTGGGACGACGTTCCCTCGTTCGAGCTATTCTCGCGTATTCCCCGTCTCATCATCACTTCCGTCTGGCATATCCTCCCCCCTTGAACATATTATTACTCCCACTGGTGATTCTGTTGGCACTATTCCGCCAACTCCTTATGCTCGCGTAGCCCCCATTGCATTTGTTACAGGTCGACTCCAGGGTTGGGGAGTTCCATATAGGAATGAGAGTTGACCTGTCGTATGCGAGGAACAATTGCACCTGGAGAACACTATCTTATTGCGTCTAATATCAATCCCATTCTATAACAGCGTACAACTGCCCCCACAATGGATATAAATATATATACATGTGGTGTCAGTTTCAAGCATTGGACTGTTAATACAAGGTAGCAATGATACTCTTCTATGCCTCTTCATCTCCCCATTGGTATGAACCCGGCATGTGAATTGTGTTCTGGTCCCTCCGGTTGGCCCTGTTTATGGCACGTTCCTCACGTTCGAGTTTTTGCTTCTCTACATAGTCTTCAATCTTTGCCATGCCGCCTCCCAACTTACCGATCCCTTTCCATTCGTGCCTCGCAACGCTGCTGTGACTGTGGCCGCTTTCCCAGCCGACACTCATAAGGACAGGCTCCTAAATATTGAAGGTGAAATACGTTAATAATGTTTTTTCGAAATTCTCGTGAGTCCTGAAGAAAGTGAAGTACTCCGTACCTGCGAGTGCCAGCTCACATCTCGGACACAGACGGGCGAAGTATGGCGGCCTCCTAAAGGATCACCAGGGTCGCACTCAGACGGGTCAAATGACATGGGCAACGATTTCCTTCGATCTAAAATCTGCGCCACGCGACCGTCCAATGAATATATCTGCAAGCTCATGTTAATCTACTGTCGAATCGCGCCACACACGGAAATGAACACAAACATGAATCCTGCCGTCGGACGAGCCCGTGTATAGATAGTTTGCACCCGTAGTCTCTGCTGGACTGAAGTGACATCGAATGAGGGTTCTAAACACAGAATGGCCTCGGTAGGTCATCACACTACAATCCTTTGGATGAGCCAGGCATCTTGGCTTGGAGTAGGATCCATGTCTAAGGTAATGTTGTCAACTAGTTGAACATATTTACGAGCAGAGGGATAGAGGGACCGACCGATAATCGTAACTCATCTGACCGTAATGCTTATCCTGAAATGTTTCAAATTCAATATTACTGCGCATCTTCCGGAGGTCCCACAGTCGCATTGCCTGATCCTTTCCATTCGAGAGCACATATCGACCGTCACCCTAAGACGAGACGACATTAAGCCATTACTTCAGATCCGAGCAGCAAATAATCTCACCTTGGCGGTCACGTAAGTAATACCCTCCGTGTGACCAACGAGAACACCTGATGGCTTCTGATTTGAGCCAAGAGATCTCCGGTCCCTAAAGTGAGGGCAATAAACATCTCCGATATAAGATTTTTTAAGATGTGTCACGAACCAGACCTTCAAAAATGTGTCATCCGATGCACTGAGACAGAAATGGTGAAACAACGTTGAATTTGAGGTGCGATGGAGGGTTACCTTATCAGCACATTCCCTGAAGCCGTATCAGCCCAACAGCAACTATTTACATCGTCTGTATGAGCCACAATAGTTATGGTTTTACGATTCGCCAGCAAGTCGTAAACTAGAATGGAATCATAAAATTTTTACCATTGGCCGCTCAAGAAACGACGAACACTCGGATCTACGCACCGCGAAGTTCCCCTTGATGACCATTTCCACCGGCAATCACTTCATTTCCATCGGCGGAGAATCGACAGCTGTAGATTCCGAAATACTCTGAATCGTGATCCCAACCAAACTGGTGGTGACTTTGACTGCCAAACCGCAGAGGCACTTGAGGGGACGATGGCTCAAATGTTTTCGTCATATAAACAGTTGATGTCTAGGGGAAACCGGTGTGATACAGGGGTGTGATGATTAACGTGAAAGAAAAAAAAAAAAAAAAACTTACGATTGAAGAGTATATCAACCTTGGCAGGAAAATAAAGGTCAAATAGATTTTAAGAATTTTTTTTTTTAAAATGGCACCTCTCGTTATCAGGGCTTAAATGGGACTATAGAGGGGGTACTTGAACAGGGGCAAGAGATAGCAGGCACTAGTTAAACTCACGTCTGTGATGGTCCATGAGCCCGGTACGGCGTTAACGGTTTTCAGAGTCTTCATTGTCGTCTCATGGTCGGGAGGGCTGTTATTGTGCCGTCGCCTCTGCGAAGACCTATTCTCCGTGGGCTTATGCATGGGAACAAGGGGAGCCCTCGTATCATAAACATGGAGATGCCAATCTAGACGCGTTCGTCAGGTAAGTTGCCTTGAAAAAAAGTAGACTATGCAGAAGAGAGACCTTGACAGCATGAATAATAAAAGGAGGAGTCTGCGGGGATAAAAACATTTCATGGTAAGATATACATCGTAGAAACTTATTTTTTTGGCATTGGTTACTCGCCCGCAGAATACTGGCCAGAGTACGCGTTGCTGCTGTACGTGGCCACGATCGTTCCGTCAGTATTGGGTGTTAGATTCTGGTATGTGTCGAGGGCGATATAAATCCAGTCAACGACAGACAGCTCCCCCTCGCGCGCACGCGCAAACGCGCGCTGCGTACAAGAAAAAACAACCTACGCACCCTAGCAAAGTCCTCTTTCTCTAACCCACTCCCTCTCCCTTTGCGACCCATTTCTCGATTCTTCAGCATCCTACGCATACCTACCGTCTTCTTGGCTCTGAGCCTTCCGAATTCACCTCCGTTGAGTAATTTGGTGCCTGCTTTCTGTGGTTCGGTGACAGGCTTGAACCAGTTCTTCTGTTGACGGGGGCGTCTGCCCCAAGGAAGATAGTATGACAATCTGTCGTCGTCGTCGTCGTCGTCGGGGACATAATCTGGATCACCCTCGTAGTCGTCGTCGTCGGAAAGAGATACCATCGCCCCCCGTGACTGTGCGGCAGCAAGAAGCATACGAACCTGGTCCATCGTCAGACTAGAAGTGAGATTGGCTGTAGGACCTCCGCCTGGGTTGGAGTGGACGGATTGACTTGCAGGGAAGACGGAGATGAATGCTGCTATATCCATTCATTAAATTCCCCTTGTGTGAAAAGGCCGGCGTTGCGCTTAAACAATGCTTACAATCTAGCATTTCTAGCATAGAATGTCTCTGTGTATTTATTCCGTCGTCGTCGTCAGTGGCAGGGTCTCCGTCCGTCCGCTCTGCTGTGATGTCCGGGTCGTCTTGCATTACCTGGTCTTCGACGTCGTACTCGGGCTCGTCGACATATACATCGGGACCCGCGTAGCCATCTGGATCTTCGGTCTCCCAATCGTACTCCATTGTGGACCGCCGACAGCCGATGCAAGTATCAAGATTATAAACTATTGCCGAAGTGTGCCGATGTATAAGCGTGGGATTGACGTATATTTACATTTCGTACTACTATAATCTATCCAATCAACTCTTTACAACTCACTTCTTCCTGTTATTCTGCATAGCCAGGATTTGAACCAAGCGCACGCTGATAGCCAGCTTAGCATGTTGAAATAGAAGACTATAGAAGACTTACAAAATATTTAGCATGTCAAGCTCCAAAGATATACTCTCTTTGAGAGGGTCGCGCTTAACGAGGCCGGCTTCGGCCATACGAGCGTTGTACAAGATTTTCTGAGTGCTGAAAAAATGTCATGAGATGGTTATTTCCGACAAGTCTGACGGGATACGAAAGCTTACTCATATAGCACAAATCCACCGAAGACAGCAAGGCCCCCATACAAAGCTACAGGGACAAAATGGTGAGGGCCGTTATAAATGTGAGAAGAGCGGGCAACCTACAGATGGACTCTGCGAACGCCAGACTTCGCACACCCAGGGGGAGCACCATTGGAGCCAAGGAGCTCAACGCCACCACGGAGACACCTGAAGTGTCCATCATCAACGAGACGCCAGGTGAGAAGATCTATTCTATTCTACGAACCAGCAAGAAGGGGTCCTCCCATATACAGATACTTGTCGTTCGTGGCTGTGGCTCCTACATAACTGAGCGAGCCAACAACACCACAGGTGTATAATGCAGCACGGGAAAGAATGGCTGGGCTGAAGAAAAACAGGGGACTAAGAGTTGCGGCTTGGCATGCATTGAAACCCTAAATCTCATGTTGTGAAATAACCAACAGAACCAATGCTCCCTCGGACTCACGAGCCAGAACAGGTGCTTTTGCGTACTATTTTCGGGTGGTGTATAGAAAACACCCATCATCGTTCCAATGCTACCTCTTGAACATACAAATTCATTGAGAAAACGTGATCCATAGGGACTGATGAGCACTTACACCAAACTGACACCTAGCACAAGCCCTAGAGACAGAATAGAATCAGCACTCAGCAATCCGGCCGCGACATGCACTCCTTCCAGCATGCATATACTCACAAGGATTGGCGGACATGATGCGCACGGCAGCACCACTATTGAAAAGACCTCGAGCGGCGAGAGCCGTCAGAGCCAGACCCCCACCCGTATATTGGAACGTCTCATGCAGGTAATCTTTCTCCATAATAGACAACCCATCCCGCTTTTCACGATTCAAGAAAACTTCTAAACCAACGACGGCCCCTCCAACAGTTGCCTTGAAATAATAATAAAAAAAGAATCCAAGATCTTGTCAGGGCCGCTCTACATTTGTTCTCGTGGGAGGCGAGCGTACCGCAATGATGCCATATCTTTTCCAAGTCTCAGATTGGGACGGTCGACTCAGCACAGGTGTCTCAGAGACGATGCCGCGCCCAGCGAAGTAATTCGAGCGCAACAAGCTACTGTTCGATTTAGGCACTAAGGGGAGGTGAGAAGAGGGTTTTGGAGGGCGAGACAACGTTCCCAGGTGGCGAGTATATAGTACATTATGAAGAGAAGGCCGAAACGCAGAACCCGTTATACGCAGAGCCATATGACGTGAGTGGCAATTTGCGTAATGCTCCCGGCTGCGTTTTTATAAGTCTGAAAGTCAAAATGACGTAATGACGGTTAATTTCTCCCGAATCCAAATTTCATACAGGGCTCTTGATACATACTGTGACATATGCATAATGGACTACGGGAAACAAGTTAACGAATAGCTTAGCTGCAATCTACCCCAAACAAGCTTTTTAAGCTTGGGATCAGCGGCGTCAACTAGTTGCCGTCTGATCTGAGAGCTGGGGAATCCTGGTGGTATCAACTATGCCCACTATCTTCGACTTCATACACATAGCCAGTCGGTGTCCACCGAGCTTTTGCCAGTTAACATCATAAATCGGTCCCGCACCAGGTCCTGTAGTTGGCCAACGCCACACCTTTTTTCCTGTCTGGATAAGAATCAGTAAACGATGGTCATGAGCTCTCGACGAACAAAGGCTTACTGCAGTGTTGTAAATAAATAAATATCCATCCTCACTTCCGGTGGCTACGAATCGGCCTTCTGGGCTAAAGGTTATAGAAAACAGAGGTTTTGTGTTTTCCGTAAAAACACGAAGACACGTTCCGCGGGACGCATCCCATAAACGTGCGGTCTTGTCAAAAGAACAGCTGGAATCCAAATTACTGCGCGTTTGATAGGCAACCTATTGAAAAGTACGTACGTCGCTATTAGCGTTTCGGTAGTACCATTAACAGCGGGGCACCATCGGATTGCGCCTACGGAATTGGTGTGACCGCTTAATACAAATTTTGCGGGGTATTTTTTCGCTGACTCTACGTCAGTTAGACCTTGATCTGTGTCTGCGATGCTGCCGTCAGAATTTGTCCAAGCTTCACTTTGCCATATCCGTGCAGTGTGGTCGTCCGAACAAGACGCAAGAAAGGTTTTGTGCTTGTTGAACTTGACTTGATTGACTTCGTTAGTGTGCCCGCTAATCCGATATACGTATCAATGTCCTGAACAGATAATAGAGAAAGTCGGGACTGACACAAATGTTCGGACCTGTTTTTTAGAGGACAACGACACTAAATGAATTGCCATGTTCGCGGAACACGTGGCAAATGTGGACTCGTCCAACCAGTCTACATCCAGGCAACCTGCTTCAAATAGAATGAAAATTTCATCTGCAATGGAAAAGTACTTATACATACCAGTACTCCCGTGAACTTTGAACTGCATGTGTAATTCCTGAGCGGCAACGTCCCACACACAAGCTTGCCCGTCTAAACTGGCGCTCAAGAGCCATTTTCCAGTTGTTGAAAATTGAACAGAAAAAATTGGACCCTTGGAGAGAGCAGTCATTAGTACCGTATCTTGTCCATCGGGACAATCACTCCGCATATGGACGAACTGCATAGCCAAGTTTCTACGGCGAGGTAGACTGTGCTCGAAGAGAGAAAGTGTGGAAGAATCTAATACTCACCGTATGATGAATATATGCCATATACGGCTCCCCAGATGCTCGAAATATGCGAAGTAGACGATCGTATGAACCAGTGGCTAACAAGGTGCCATCTGCGTTCCAATCGAGGCTAGTAATGTCAGGGCTATCGCTTTTAGGTAGATGTCGCAGGATATGAGGTCCCGGACGGGAGTATCGCGAATCTGGAGGAGAAATTGGAAATGGAGAGTCGGGAGGAACGTGATGTCGGACATTCGCTATGATGTCTTCCCAACCCCATAGCCTCACTGTGGCATCCTTGGAGCTTCCATAAAACCACACGTAAGTTAACATCACACAATTACACTGGCATGTTCGGCGAACCCTGTTGCCAACAAGTTGGGAAATGCTGGATTCCAGGCAGCACAAAATACCTGCTCCCCACTTGTTATTCATTCGGTCGATTCCGATACAATCGATTAAAAATTCACCTCGGCTTCGTGTCCCTGTAAGAGGGTAACATGATGTAGAGGTTCTTCTATCTCGGGTATTCGAGACAACTCTGAGGGTTTGATGTCTTGAGCTTCCTCTATTTCATGATTGGCAACGTTTTTGTTGTCCACTTCCATATCTTCGTCTTGCTCGGGGAAATCAGCTGGGAGTTTTGAGGGGCCTGCTTTGGGAGCTGATCCCACTAGTTAGATTACACGTTCAAGTCTCATGTTTACAACAAACTACCTGTATCGTCTGAATGCATTTCCTCATCCTCACTGGTGCGAAGTCTCTTTTCAGAGCGAGTGTCAACTAATACCCGGGGGCTCGCTTTGCGCTTTTGCACGGTTCCGACCTCATTAGGGGTTCCAACCACGTGGACGTTTGCATGAGTTCCATTAATATGAGGCGTAGGAAATAACTCAGACCGAGGGCTAGCAGATATAGATGCCGGGGTGCGTTGTCGCCGAGGGGGACGTACAGAACAGACGTGAGGTACCAAAAGTGAAAACGGTGCAGTGCATTTCGCGGCGTTCGCATCAAGTTTCCAATGTGCTTCGACCTCTGTATAAAGAAGAGCTTTGGAAAGAAGATCAACAAGCTCTCCACGTCTGATAGGAGTTTTGGCATGGGGTGATAAGTCAAGACGGCCTTCGGTTCTGAGTGCAAACGACGAATGCTGAAACCCTTGGATGGTGAATAGATAATACATGGATCAGAATTGTAAATAGCTATATGAAGGGACGTGCCTACCAGAATCCTGCAAGTACGCGTACACGAGGCAATTCACCTCGTCAGCGGTGATGTGCATGACAGGCGTCATATCTGACGCAGATGACACGAGCAGGATCAGCTACAAAACGTTCCACAAGGGTCCAGTAATCAAATACAAGCGACGAGGAGAACGTCGGATCCAGAATTGTGCAGCGGAGAATGAATCCATCACTTTCAACCTTTTCGGCTTTTGATCGTTTATGCTTGAAAACGCGCCAAACTTTATGAGGCGACGCTTTAATAAGATAACCTAGCTCCCGCCAAAAGTACTTTGCAGAAAGTCTTCCCGATAGGCCGGGGGAAAAAATGTTCTTGCTTTCTATATTCACTGGACCCCGCACTGTAAGCACGTGCCATAGCTGTCTCCCTGACAGGTCTCTTTTAGGGTGTCTCTATACGTTACACTGTTGGCTGATTGATCGCTTGAGGGAACCTGTGTTCAGACCCTTGATCGTGCTACAAGTACATAATATCTTAGGCTTCACGCAAGGCATATGTCCAGGACCCCATTGTGCACGCCGTGAGATGACTGCCGTGTGGTTGCCATGATAACAATATATCACCGGCCATCCCATGCAGAGTGAAAGTGAGGACTCCTTAATTAGTCCATGAGTCAAACAACCTTGAAGCAAGCCAAGGCGCGATCTGGTGCTTCCTTGGATGTGCCCACGTGCGTCTAACCTAAAAAACTTAACCTCCACCCTTGACAAGCTCGCTGGGATGACGCCCAAGATCTTCTAGGCAATAGTGACCCTGTGTGCCTTCTAGTAATTGTGCTACTCGGGGTAAACGTCGCCAAGGTTAGATTCCCGGTCCCGTAGAACTGATGAAGAGAAAAATAGACAGTTGTCCTTAATGTGGACGAGGCTCCAGGGGCAGCGCTTACTGCATGGCCTGATGTACGTATCTACCTATGAGCGTCCCGCTGCACCGCCTGAGTGTCACGTTCTCGGAATGATGGTCTCCGAGTCTTCAGTTTAACCCAAATTATCTGGCACTGGCTGCTCTATTTATGGTAAGCTGTGAGAACTGAACGACAAGCTACCTAGCTTTCCAGAACACCATCATCCGGGCCTTTTACTTGTGTGAAGCGATTGATTTCGCTGAGCTACGCTTGCTAGGAGGCTGTACAGCAGAACAGCCTTAAGTTGTGCTCATAACAACCAACTTCATTTAAGTTTGACAACCTACATACGCCGCTAGTGCTCACGCTCACGTGTTTGTGTCACCCGGTGTATGATCTGTCGCCAATGAATCGGTGATCCCTAGTGATGTAGCGGCGAGTACACACATTTCACTAGGAATCAGTCATTCAAGAGGAAGACAGAATGATGGTGTTCGCAACTCACCAGCACGATGTAAATCCCTTCCATATATTAGCCTACTCCATAGCATAGGTCAGTCTATATTCCAATCCAAGGGCGCCTTTCATTCGACCTGACCTGCATATCCTCCAGTTGCAAAATAGAAACTTACGAGCACGTCTATAAGGAGCCTGGACAGGTACGTGATATCAAGCCTTGATAGTCATTTTTTTTACTTGGTATTTCTGAATCCCTAAAGCCCCACTCTCACCGTGTTTGGAAATAATCCAACCATCACAGCTTCTGCGCGCGCGCGCCACACAAGGACGAGCTTCTTAGTATGACATGGAATGCGACATGTTTTTCCCAACTCACCAGCACAATGTAAAATCCCCCTTCCATATATTAGATTACTCCATAGCATAGGTGAGTGCGCCATTCATACGACCTGACTTGCATATCTTCCTGTTGCAAAAAAAAAAAACACAGACTTCCAAGCAACATTCTATAAGGGGGGTTACCCTGGAACAGTTGCGTGATTTATCAAGCCTTGATAGTCAAATCTTTAAACTTAGTATTTCCGAATCCCTAAAGCGCCACTCCCTCACCGTGTTTGGTAATTAATGCAACCAATCACAGCTTCCACCGTGCCACACAAAGGACTAGCTTCTTGATTTACTTGGTGTCGAATTTCGACTTCTCGTAAGCCTCGAAGCCAACAGAATCGCCGCCGTCGAAGTTGATAGATTAAAACGCGTAATGCCGGGCTCAAATGTATTTTACTTCTTTTCGCACCACTATCACAAGGAGAAATTTCTGGCTTTGTGTTTCGCCACTGTTGATTGTCGGCTGAATTTTTCAAGACTGTACCAGGGAAAAAATCGTTTGGTATACCATGAAGCTTCAATAAGAACGAGTTCTTGAAGTTTCCTCGTTCTTACATTTTCGGACATCTCTTAAACATGTAAATTGATATCCCCCCTATTGGATCACATTGTAATATTTGCTGCTCACGCTCAGCAAACTGATCACTACCACAAATAGTGTCATCGAGTCTCATTACGTTCGTGCTACTGAAATTACACCAATTATGCTGTAGGTGGTTCGGGGGGTCTTTCTGACCCATTCATATTCTTCTTGGGAGACAATATTCACTTACCAATCGCAAAAGGTTGCTTCTCACTTGCTCCAGTCATCAACCCTCCTTAGCTCAGGTGTCCCCTTCATTGGGGGACTCGAAAACTTGGTCTGCACGAATACCTTTTCGACACCATCCCGACGCTTATCGAAGGCTGTATAAAGCTTGGCCCTATTCATATCCCAGTTCATTCCTGTTGATGAAAACAAAGACAAAGGCACGTACATGTCTTCGATTGCCACGCGGTGTGTGATCATAAACGTGGGATCAAACTTTCCAGGGATGATGTAGTCATTAAGAATCTCTTCCCAGTACCGATGAACGGGCGCTACGAACGAAAAGTATATCGGTAGGGTGCCTGAATTAAGCGCGGCGGTATGTCACGCACCTTGTCCATTACCGATTAGTCTTATACCTTTTTCCATCACTGCTCCAATATTGAACTGATTGGTGTATCCGGAACTGAGAGCAACATATGAGAGATCGCATATTGTCATGTGGATGGGCTCACTAAGCGGCGATAATGCCAACACGGCCCATCTTCTTCACAGACATAATTGCCTCGTTCAAAATCTCGGGCACGTCGGTCTCGAGCATGAGCGCCTTCTGCAATCGGTGTGCAATTGACTTCGGCTCATGGAAAGTTCCTTATGAAGGCGTTCAATTTTAAGTTCATGAAATGATGAACGCAAAAAGACGTTCGACGCACCACAATCCAGAGCGACATCCAGCCCCTCTGGGACAAGCTCTAATAGCTTTTTGGACACGTTTGTGTCGTGGGAAAAGTCAACAATCTCTGCTCCCGACTGCTCTTTCGCAAATTTGAGGCGCTCTGGAATGCAATCGATACCTATGACACGCGAAGCACCTTTAAGCTTCGCCCATCTGATAGCGCATTGTCCTATAGGACCCAATCCCTGAGATGGACGACGAAATCAACAGATTTCAGAAACATACACCAATACCTACCCAGACTCCCACAACATCGCCTTCCTTTACACCCGTGTCATAAACACAGTGGTACGAAGTCGGAATGACGTCTGACAAATATAAAGCCTGCTCGTCGGTGACTTGGTCTGGAATGGGGAGGAGGTTAATATTGCCGAAAGGAACCTGATTCGTGTCAAGAAGAAAAAGCAGGTGAGCCGACTATCTGCACACCCTAACGTATTCGGCTTGTCCTCCGGGGAAGCCACCGGTGAAATGAGAATAGCCGAAAAAGCCTTGGTGGTAGGACATCGTAAACAGTCAAGCTCCTTTTGATTAGAAATGAACATACCCGCATCCCTTTGCCCGTACATATAATTTTGGAGCCTAGCTCAGCCAGTACAGTTAATTCATCTTCTGATGTTAAGCTTGAGCTTACGACGAATTATTGGTCCTGTCGCAGAAGGAGCTCAACTTCTGCTTGCAATAACGGCATTCGCCACAAGCAATCTGGAAACTCGCAACGACTCTTTGTCCGATCTTTAAATTCTTCACGTTGGGGCCTATTTTTTCCACCTTTCCCATAAACTCGTGACCCAGAATGTCTCCCTTCTGCAACGTAATTATTTCCCCATGGAAGAGGTGCAGATCTGAACCACAAATGGTCGTCCCTGTTATTTGGAGGATGACGTCGTTCTCCTCTGTAATATCAGGAATGGGCGCGTCTATGACTCGTACGTCGTTGCTCCCAAACCTTCAAACGGATCTGGTTCAAAAATCAAGGGAATGGACGGAGTCAAACACTCACCATGTGAGAGCTTTCATGGTAGAACCTTCGTCTCTAGTCTTGTACTCAGGGCTCGCGGCAGTGGGCAGAGGACCCATTTTCTAAAATATATCAGTAGAGTGTGGAATACTATGCATATTACCCACTTCTTGGACAGCATTTGCAGCAGCTTGCATTCTGGAAGATGAACGGACAGAGAAAAATACGATATGACTTCATAGTTATGGGTTTAAACACAAGTGAAGTGTCGTCATATCACGTGACAGACATAACGAGGGAAGTTCCCTTTTTGGGAAGGATACTGTCTGTTGTCATGCTCGTCGATGTCCCCGTTGCTGTGGTCAATTACCTCGCCATTCTCGGCTTGGTCTTTGGAATTCCAGTGGTCTATCGGTTCTTGGACTTCATCTGGATTTATTTCATACGGCCCTCGAGTGTCGAACAGTATCTTACTGGTCCTGCCCCTTACGCGCTTATCACTGGAGCAACTGATGGAATAGGAAAGGCAGTAGCCAAAGAACTATACCATAAGGGGTTTGTTTATTCCTTATTACATCCTATAGAGTAGTGATGGAGTGATATCAAGGTTTAATTTGCTCCTTCATGGGAGGAACGACAACAAGATGAAAAACGTCATCCAGGAAATCAAGGCCAGCGGGGGCGGCAAAGAAATCCGTTATTTCTTGGCCGATGCCGCAAAGCCAGGCCACAACTTCAAAAAACTCCTAGAACCATACAAGGACCTGAACATTACTTTGGTTTTCAATAACGTCGGTGGTACTCCAGTACAGAGCGGCAGGTAGCCTCTTCTGGATTTGTCAGAGTATATATTAGTCCTGACCATTTCCTTAGAATGGATGAATGGTCCGGAGATGAAGTGCTTGACACCGTCAGATGGAATGCACTTTTCCCCCTTCTGTTATTGAACACCCTCTTGCCGCAACTTCGGCGATCCCTTGGCCCCGTTCTTGTCATGAACGTAGGCTCGTTTGCTGGCGATCTTCCTCCCCCGCGTTTGGCTATTTATGCAGCATCCAAACGTTTCATGGAATTCCTTGGTCGCGGTCTTTCTATGGACGAACGTTATTATACACCTACTAACGTGAGATTCATGTATCTCATCGTCGGCCAAGTCGCCACAAACGCCTTCAAGAGGCCTGTCAGCTTACTATGCCCCGACGCGGACACATTTGCCAAGTCAGTTGTGGACAGGATCGGGTGTAACAGAAGACGCATTACACCATATGTGAATCATGCAATTTCTCACTGGGCCAGTGGATTGCTTGGAGAAGATGTCGCTGAAATGGTATGCGCACTGGCGATGAAGCAGTTGTTTTTCAAGGACGGGAAGAAGGTAGATTAAACCGTGGTCTCGAAATAACTGATAAAGGTTGTTTATCGGCCTTGGAATATTTTCGATTCAAGTATTTCCGTTGTAACGTCAAAATTCAAGACTAACAGTTATTTCATATATTTGAGGACTTATCATAACTATATATTTTTTATTTTCTCCATTCCCATGCCCAGCAATGTCCCAACCCGCTAAGACTATTGCCTGCACTTTGCCGATTTGAATTGGTCTCTCGTTTCTGGTACTGCATCTAAAGCTATGTCTAGTTCACCCTCCTCTAGTTCCACCGTTGTTTATACTTGCAAGGTGAAGAGCTTGTGTGGTGTAGAAGTTGTATCTGTTTCGTTCTCGTTTAATTATCTGATCAAGCTCTGGGCAGAGTAGCCTGGAAGATAATGCTTGATTTTTCAAAGATATTAGTAGTGTCAGAGTATCATTTCAGATTTTCTTGGAGCAGTAGTATATGATGCATCGAGGAATGGTTAGGATTCTTTGAGTAGGGGAAAAAAACCATCTTTAACGAAAGAG